>VMOF01000002.1:60930178-61107678 GCA_011764245.1 Trialeurodes vaporariorum
AACTCGGGCTTGGGCCGTAAGGGGTTAAGATAGGGGACAGTTAATATTAGATGGAAGTATGCTCAGTAAGAGTAAGGATGAATGTTAAACTGGTAGATGACATTTTTAACCAATATTATCTTTAACCCGCGCCGCCTCTCTTCAAAAAAAAAAAAAAAAAAAAAAAAAAAAAGTATATGCCTACACTTATTCGTAAATTAAAAAAAAGAAAAAATACCCCTCCAGTTTTGTTGAAAGTTCATACGAGCAACTCGCTTGGAAATATAAGTACTGGTTCTCCGCACTTCTGCCCTCCGAATTTTTCCCGAATCCACTTTCGGTTGATTTTGATCGTTCTTACAAAAAACCTTATCGATACTTTAATCAGAGTCAGTTTTTCATATTCCCTGAGAGTAAGGTCAAACATGCGTTCCCAAATTTCCGTTCCCAAGAATTCGCACGGGTTTTCTTAAGGTTAAATGGATTCTAAATATACAAACGAAACAAACGGAACTCTGGGAAGACTTGGGTGAAAGCACATCGACCCGTAAAACATGGACGATAATAGTCGAAGATTAAAAATGAAAGTTTCATCGAGCTCGTTAAAAAGAACCAAGTTCAAAAGAGAGGCCCCCTAAATAATGACGCTGCGGAGAATGAGTGCTAAGACCCAGGACTGCCTGCCTGCCTGCGTCTGAGCCTGCCTAGTGCCTAGCCTCATGGATTTATGAGATTTCAATCTTATTCCATGATCTTGTGTCGGTATCGAGAGTGCATAGAGCTCAGGAAGAAAAAAGGTATTTATAAGAGAGAAGAACTAAAAGTAATATAAGACCGAGTCGATAATAGATTAAAGAATAAAAAGTTAAAACAAGACTGCGCAGCTTAGATAGATTTGTCGGTAGACGTGGGGCGTTGGGAGAACCATTGCAGTTGGTGTTGTTAAAAGTATGATTATTAATGTTATTATTACAGCGGTAAGTTATAATAAAAAAGAAGTTATGCTCTTATCGGCAGCGAATCATCTTTCGGTTCTTCATGTGCTCTTTTTCTTCTTTTTTTATTTTTATACCCTATGAATTACTAACTCATTTAAAACTCACAGCAACACCTCTTTGACAATCCATCTTCCAATAAACTACGTTACTTTAATCCGGGGTCGGGGTGAACACTGAACAATACAGTCTGTAAAGCTTATGAGAAATCGATCCTTGATTGAGGAGTTTTATAATATAAACAAGAATATAATATAAATAATATTGCATAGACAAACATCGCTTCCTTCCTTGCAACATTTTTTATTGGGTCTCCGATAGAATCTTCGTTCACGCTTCTAGTTCCATTTTAATCGCTATCCTCGCCCGGTCCCTCCTCCCCTCCCCCCTTTACCCCCTTCACGCCCCCGCCCCCTCGCTTCGCGACTCCCCAGCGTTCAGGACCCCTCCGAATGTTTTTCTTCCCTCGTTTTAAACTCTTCTCTCCTCTTGAAACTCCGACTCCGTTTACAAAAAAAGTGGGTGTTAACCTTATTCTAAATTACCTCTTTTAATCATGCCACGATATATGGCGCAATGGCGCACCGCAACACCCAGGCCCTCCCCCCCCCCCCCCCCCCCCCACCTCCACCACTGCAGCTCTGAACTAGATTTCATTCCCATCAACAATTAAAACCATTTACGAGAATGCGTTTCAGTCATCGGTTCACTCACTCTTGAAAATTTAACCGTTCCACTGCTGAGTTCTTTTGAATCCCAAATTCTTTTGTGCAGATTTTCCATGGAAAAGGTAGTTTTAGTTTTTTTGCTCATTATGAGGCCAAATATGTCGCAAATGTCCACGGAAAGAAAACTACGGTGAAAATAACCATACGGATACCTGATTTTGGCACCTGCTAGATGTTATGGTAATGTTAACCAGAAGTATACTATGTTTTGACTAGGTACTAGGTGATGTTACCTGACTGCATGTTGAATTTACTCAAAGTATCGGTAAATGTACCATACTTCTGGTCAAGTTTACCACAACATTTAGCGGGTGCCAAAATCAGGTATCCGTATGGTTATTTTCTCTAATCTTTTTTTTCCGTGTCCAGTGACAAATGTCTTGACATTTTTAATACTAGTGCCTGATAGTATATTAAACAAGAAAATGTTGGTTTTTTTTTTTTTTTTCAACCCAAATTCAAAATTTTTAAAAATTCCCAAATTTTGAATTTTTGCAAAAAAAAAAAAACCATTCCGTACCCCCTTTAAAACATACAGTGTATCACTATCATGCTGGTTTACGTTCACTGACTACCCCCCCCCCCCCTTCTACATTCTCTGTATTATGTAAGCAAAATTGTGCGAAATTTTGAGAGATTCGGTTGCGGATGAAAGGCATCGGCAGCTTCAGGAATCTGTCTTTCTCTCTCTTCCATCATTAAAACGCTTGCGTTAGAAGAGGACAGATCAGGGGCAGTCACGTGATTTTCGCCCCCTCTTCTATCCTTTTCCAACACATGAATTCGAATGGAAAAAGAGAGAGAAGGACAATTATTTCCTGGATCCGCTAGTGATTAAAGGATGATTAAATGATAGCAAAAGCAATTCTTACATCCTATCAACACAGACATAAAGCTAGGAAATTATCTCTCTTTCTCTCTCCCTCTGTGCCCATTTGACTGCGTGTGTTAGAAAAGGATGGAGGTAGGGGATGTCTTGTGAATCTAGCCCTTGTTTCTTTCTTTTTTTTAATACATGCAGTCAAATTTACGGAAAGAGAGGGATACAAATACACCGCACCAGAATATATTCGTTTTGATTCGTGCAATTTCAATTGCTGAGGTTTCAAAAGACCCTCTGAACATAGATTATTTTGCAAAAAGTTTGACTGAAGAAAATCCGTTGTTGCCAAATTGTACGAGCCTGGTTCTAATGTGGACTAATCAAGTAAGAAAAGTGAGATATCTGCCCTTTGTATCATAGCGTATTGTACCGTCTCTATTTGTCTCTAATTATTATTGATAGAACCAAGCTGAACTGTTTTACGCATTGTTTGTTTAAAGAATGTATTAATAATAATTGCTCCGTGTGTTCGATTCGCAATTCATCGTACCTTCAAATTATAACTGCTGTCCAACTGAGTCGGGTCCCTGAAACGGCGCCGCAGCGAATAGCGTAACACGAATGCCCAGTGTTGCGAAATGTGGCGGGAAATTTAAAAAAAAATTACGTTGAGTTAAAAATAGGATAATGCGTTTATAGTTATATGCAAAACGGCAGCCTTGCGAAATGCCGTAGTAAATTCTTACTAGTGTGTTTATACACGGAGTGTGTCATCACCGAGACGCACTGTGGGTAGAATTATTTATTTTTCCGGACACAATTTCATGAGAAGTATAAATAAAGATTATACAAACAATAATTTACGAGACGAATGAAAATAAATTAGTTTCATGTTGATTTTTCAAGGGCTTTCTGCAGATAAATCGATTGTCTAATTTTACGTGAAATTCCACGAGAAAAACGGTGAGCCTATTCAAAAAGTCTAAAATTCTGTTCTTACAGAGGCTTTATTTTAAAGTTGAGGTGGATCAATAATGTATGATGCGTCTGATGTATCCACTACGACCTAGCAGGAACAGATATATGTACCTGGCCAGGATATTCAATACACAATGCACCGAATACAATATATGTGCTGAATACTGAATGGTTTATTGAGCGTTGCGTATATTGCATACCCTAACTAGGATATGAAATTCGCAACGCAACAAAACTTAAATATGTACTGAATAGTACCCTGCAAGTAGTCCGTTGGTTGCATATTCTGGCCAGAATATATGAAGTACGCAATGCACCTAATAAACTTTTGAATGATCTGTAATTCTCTAGTGCGTTGTGTATTGCTTACTCTGGACAAGATATACAATCCGCACTGCACACCTAATAAATGTGTTGAATGGTGTCATGTGCGTTGCGTATTGCATACCCTATGCAACTAACAAATGTGTTAAATGGTGACTTGTTGCGTTGCGTATTGCATACCCTAGCCAGGATGTGCAATACGCAATGCACCTATTAAATGTGTTGAATGCTGTCTTGTGCGTTGTGTGTTGCATACCCTGGCCAGGATATGCAACGTGCAACGCACCAAATACTTATTTTTGGTGAAGTTTAGCATTAAGGGTCTAAAGCCCACTTTAGGAGAAACTGATTTAGCTTACTTTTTGAATTCTTCAGTACATGTCACACTAAATTCCAAAATATTTTAAGGAAATATGCAAAAACAAAGGAAATGAATGCAGATCTCATAAATCTACGATGACGTATGTGTTGACTGGTACTTTTGTTTACTTGCGTATTTCATACACCTCAGTCAGCTGTCTGTGTCCCCGAAAGTACAGTTGCGGACAAAACAAAGTAATGTCAGCCGACTCATTTAGATGTAGACCACCATCAAGACTCAAATTCATGGAGATAAAGTATAGCTGGACTATTCTTTTTGTCCCCAACTGTACAGTCGGCGAATTAAATAGTCAGTCGACGCCTTAGATTTGAGCTCAGGTAGGCCACCCGCAATGCTTAGTTTTACTGGGTTAAGTATTACAGGTTGCCTAAATGCCTACCTCAACCAAAATCTAAGGAGTTAATTGACATTCTTTAATTCGTCAGCTGTGCGTTCCACACCCCCAAAAATGAATAACCTAAGTATCGGAACAAAAAGAGAACCTTTCAACTATTAGCAATATCACAGATGTTTGTGTCAAAGAACCTGTCCCGTTAAGGGCCCTTTTCTGCCTTCATTTCAATCAAAAATTAAAAGTCTGAAAAATAAAAAACATAAAATAAAAAAAACAACATAAAAAACAAAAACAAAAAAAAACTGTGGATTACGTATGTGCTTAGAGGTCTATAATCTGATAGTAAAATCAAGGGAAGGGGTATTTATACATGGTTTCGTGTATGAATGGCTATGTATGCAATTTTTCTGAAAAAAAAAAAACAAAAAACAAAAAAACCCGACTATTTTTCACTATGAAAATTCAAAAGGTATGAGCACAAGAGAGTGAAAGCTTCTGCTTTTAATGTGTTGTTACGTATACATCAAGATAAATATTTCATTTTCAAGAGAAGCTATCACTCGCTTGTCCTCACTCCTCATACCTTAAACTTAACTGAACGAAATAGCGGCATAATTCGTCGTTTTTTCCGAAAAATCGCCATACAAGCCATGGTCATACACGAATCGGGTGTACTTACAAACCCAATGTAAATATTTCTTTTATTGATGTTTTATATTTGATTACACCTCGAAGCACACGTAATCCACTGTTTTTTTTTTTTTTTTTTTTTTTTTTTTTTTTTTCAGAATTTTAATTTTTGACCAAAAGTGGGGTAGAAAATGGCCCTTTATGGGCCAGGTTCTTCCATGGTTTTTGCAAGAGAATATCGTCATCGACACGGAAACATTTCCTACTTTTCTTGTCTATAAAATTCAATTTTTTGGTTCATTGTGCGTCGTCCACCGTGACCGCGACCGTGCGGCATGGACGCTGGACGCGGGACGGTCCGATCGAAGTTGATGCGACGGTGAGAAACAGGAACTGGCCGGTGGCGCAGCGTTGCGAGGCGGCCGCGAATCATGTGAATGAATCTGTGCGACATGGACATAAATAAATTTGTCAGCCGGGACATTTTTATCTCTCTTGGGCTGCTTCTCCATCTTTCTCTCGTCTCTCTCTCTCTCTCTCTCTCTCTCTCTCTCTCTCTCTCTCTCTCTCTCTCTCTCTCTCTCTCTCTCTCTCTCTCTCTCTCTCCCCCGCTCCGCCCTCCCCCTCTTTTTTCTCTTTTTCTTTTTCTTTTGTTATGAATAAAGTAAACGAGTAAATAATGCATCAACTTGATCGTTTGACAACCCAGAGCGAGATATTAAGATACAACGCCGGGGTTATATCTTTCACTAATCACTCTCCTACCGAGTCCCAACCACCTTTGTCGCCAGCCGCGACTGGTGATAGAAGCTCCGCTTAACGCTCCTAATGTTTTCTTCTTATTCTTCGCTCGCCTCATTTTCCTTTTTCATTTTTCTTTTTTTTGTACGCGCTCCAACCTCACCTCACCTCTCTCCCACCCACCCACGACTCACTCCTATGCGTCTTTCGGGTTTTTGTAACCTCTTTGTGGCGTAGCTTATAAGAGTCAGAGAAAACGAAATTTTCTTGCAACGAGTTAGAAGTCGTTTCAGAAGTGTAGGCACGCCTAGACTGATAATCTTTGGAATTTTTCAACATTATTTCTCATGTTTCTATAAGAAAATAAATGAAAATGAATTTGAGCGTTGGCTTTTCACTGAGTGTTAGAATATTGATTTCATTCCTTTTGAACCGTTTAATTGTGAATTCTTTTTCACCAAACACGGAATTTATTTTGAGAGCCCTGCTCCTCAGCTCTATTTTGTTATGAAGGCTCTGAAAACAGTAAAAATTGAATGGCTTAAGGAAGTGCGGAAGCAACTTTTAACGACTGTCACCTCCCTTCTTCAAAACTTAAGAAATCACCACTCTGTTACTTATATTTTAGTCGCGTAGAACGTTTCCCCGAATCAACATCTTGTGAGAATGCCTCTGTCCCTGTCCTGATTTGTTTATATATTTAATTTAAATAAAATAATTTGTGTGTGCTCTGATAAAAAACGGAATTGACTACATTGTTTGATAACACTAAGGAACGCTTTAAAATCAAAAGTTTAAAGTCAGAGGCAAGTTTTGTTTTGATTTGAAGGAATGAAAATTGAAAATTTTCCAAAGATCATCGTTTAATTAGGCGCGCCTACACTTCTGAAACGAGCTCTGTACACCTCTGTTTCGCCACCAGGGCCTATAGATAGTGCTCATGATGCAACACATACGTTCTATAATGGGAAAAGAGAGAGAAGCAGTGGCGAGGCGCGCGATTTGGCAACGTTCCTTTTCCCCCATTTAAACACATTAGAAAGGTCGAAACGCTTGATCATCGCCGATGACTGGAGCGTTCGACTTTTTGGGTGAATTTCAATGGAGAAAATACATTGTTGCCAAATTTCACGCTTCGTCACTGGAGAGAAAGACAATTTCTTGGATCCGCTATCACTATTAGTGATGAGAGCTTTAGCTTAGCAGTTCTTTAAAGAGCGATTTAAAATTACCGTCAAAGTATCTTCTCTCACAATGTCTTGTGATTTTATAAGAAATGAAAATTGAAAATTTTTCAAAGATTAACGGAAGAGCTCCGCCTCCCAATTATGAAACGAGCTTTACCGGTCGGACGTCCAGCGGTCCTTCGCGTTAAAAATGCGTCGGGTATCAACCAATCAGCAGTGAGGATTCGCAACTTTCACCCGACTTGTTGAGCGCAAGACGAGCGTGTAAAGCATTATAAATCTGTCCTCTCCAGGTTATCTTAATTTTGTGATATTCGTATTGTTTCTAATGGAAGAGAAAACAACTTAAAGTTAATCCGGGTCGACCAAAAAATAAATGAATACCTACTTAAAACGATGTTTGGAAACTCACCTTAAAACTTGATTGGTAGAAACTATAACCGGTTGTTGACTATTTTCCATATTTTCTTTGACTTGAAGAACACAGTGGACCCACACCCAATCACCCATTCGCCTTTGAAGCCTTAAAAGTAATATACATGACCTATCTTGTTCGGACTGAGTTACTGCAAAACAAACAAAAAATACTCATTTATAACAAATAAACGTGATCCAAAGTCAATCCGTCAAAATAAAGGCATACCTAGATAGAATGTTTGTAGGAATCTTGGTCTTGGGTCTAATAGTTGTCTCGAGGTGGGTCGGAGGTCCAAAACTCCCTAGATTTTTAATTTCAACCGAAAAATTACATCTTTCAAAGGACTATGTGTTTAGAGGGGTAAAGGGGGAGATGGGTGGGGGTGTGTAGGCTTATTTTGTAAAGTGAGGTCAATAAGTGCCGTATTCTGTGAAAAATTTAGTTCAAGATAAATTCAATGCCAGAAAAAGGAGCACCTATTAAAATATTCATAAAAAATGAATTAATGTAATTAAATTAATTTAATTATTATTTAAAGGATGAAATGAATCTTGACAGGAAAAACTTACTTAGCCTATGTTTACTTTGAGCTTCTCGCATACAATCCCAATGTAGTAAATGGTACCACGAAGCTCCTTGCAATTCACTTCTTGGAAATCCTAGGTGAAACTCGCCACTGAAATTGAAACAAAACTTCATTATTATTATTTTTATAAAACAAAACCTAAGTGTAAGCGTTTCCGCGTGGGAAATCAAACATAACCAATTGTACTATGATCTGCAAAAAAAAGTATGCGTACCCTGTTCGAAACGTTTACTATTTCAAATCTCGGCAACTTATACAACATTTTGCTGCTGTCAAGTAATTAAGAACTAAGCAGAGTGCCCGTTTTAAGTACGTCGTGAAAAATCAAAAATTCTATTGAAATCAACGAAAAAATTTAACAAAAATAATTTCGATCAGGGTAGGTTTTCTTTTGCAAGCCGTGGTAAATAGTGGTTTCCACAATCAGTTTCGCATGAAAAATATTTGTCTGTGTCAGCGCGCATTCAAATTCAATTTCAGGATTGAAACTATATTGTAAGGCTGAACTTACATGACAAATAATATGCCATGTAAAATTTACCGTTTTAGAATTTTTGATAACCGAAAAAACAGTATTAGAGTAACTCACTTTTGGAATGATCTGCATTACATTTGAACCGCTTAAAATTTTTTGCATAGACCTCATAGGTGGTTTTGCAAATTCTAAAATGTTACTGATATTTTTCCAGTGGTCTTACATTATAGAAGGATTTTTTTTTTGAAATTTTTTATCCACGTACTTGTCTCTAAAACAGTTTTTGTGTTCCTCCTGTGAGAATCAGTTCTGTGGGTTATTTGGATTTCCGCAGTCAGCAGCTCATATATCACTCATGCAAACCCTGGCCTAAATGGTCCACACAGGTCCATAACTCCATAAAGGTGCATAACCGATTCCCTATATAGAGTAAGGATATGTATGGATATCGTATGGGTATACGTGTTGATATCCTTACAGATCCATACTCTGTAAAGGGGATTGGTTATGGACCTTTATGGTACATTTTGCCAGGGAACTTTACCATGAATATTGTATTATATTATACTAATCGGGATCAGCGTATTCAGAAATTTGTTCACCACTCTCTCCAACCGTCCCCTCTAAACGCGCATGTGTTAGAAAAAGATTGAGGGAGGGGCCGTCACGTGATTTTGCCCTTTGGCGCCTATCTCTGTCCTTTTTTAACGTACCAGCGTTCAAATGGGCGGAGAGAGTGAGAAAGACAAATTCCTAGATCCGCCCACTGAATTAATGAGTTACATAAAACCTAGCGATTATACAATCTGTTCAAAAAGTCCCCTCCCCTGCCCAACTTCTGAAGTTTACAGATATGCCAGACTTACTTTGTAGATAAAATAATTGAATTTTGCAAATTATCTCATATCGTTACCAACAAACTATAGCCGTAGATAGGTCTTCTGGAACGAAATTTCTAACACACCTCGAAGGAAACTGCCATGATATAGATATATCAGTGGAGGAACATGCTATCTGGCAACGTGGCATTTTGTCCATTTAAATCAATAGAAAAGGTCGAGATCGATAGTCATCGGAGAATTTTTTTATATGATTCTGATCGAGGTGAAATGAATATGATGCCATTCTCGGAAAATAATGAGAATATTTACAAAGAACAGATGAATGATACATTTAAATTGGTTATCAAAGATGATTAGGAGTGATTTTACTGGGAGCATCCCTGCTTGCTGTAGATGGAGCCAAAAATCCTAAATATGAAAAATCCTAAGGCTGTGTTATCTTAGCTTCAACTGATAGGACTGCCAATGCATTGTGGAAATATCATACTATAGTATTTCTATCATTCATTGGTTTAACCCTTCCACTATACATATAGTCCCTTATAGAGGACGTTTGTTGACATGGATTTTTATGCGAATTCAAAAAAATTGACCTACACATGAAATTATGAGAGAAAAATCTGTTCAATTCATCAGTAAAGGTCTAAGAATTGTGGAACTACTTTTTCATCTGTCGGCACTGGAAGGGTTGATTCTCAACAGGTTATGTAATCTTTGCCTCAACTAATAGAATCAGCGATAGATTGGAGAATGCCATTAAGTACCCGCGAAAGTATAAGCTCATAGAGCCCTCTTCCGATAAACAGGTAGCGGGGTAGGGGTAGCTGAGTGGAAGCCCATCTCGAGCCAACCTCCAAATACCGATAACAATTGACTCTTATGGGAGCTACTTTAGTTTAGGATTAAACTTTACCCAGTTTGGAAGGGAACCCTTTCTTTTGTACTTATACGCTGAAAATTGCCTCGACTCAAAGTGCTCAGCACCTTTAAGACGTAAATCAGACGATTCGTGGGTGTCACCGTAAGCTCCTGTCGTATGAGCGACCCATTTAGTCCTCACCTATAACCTCTCCTCAACCGTTACGCGTTCTGCCATCGGGATAGGACACAGCCAGTCTACGTCTACAGTAAGTTCCAGAAGTCCATACTGTGGACCTATAGTGTCATAGTTTCATTTATACTTGTGGATGAAAAACTTACATCTTATTTTGATAAATAACAAGTTTTCTCGTTTGATTGTGCGAATGTGCGTGGTTCGAAGAATTATCATATACAGGGTGTAACTGAACTCCAGGTACAAACCTCTACCATGTATTTTTGAGGTCAAAACAATACTTTTTTTCCTACTAACATGAGTCTGCAGAAAGTGCCCTCATTTTGAGCTACAGACCCCAAAGTTTTAAAAAAAGTATGTTTTTTTTGAATAGCGAACACAATTAATTATGAACCGAATGTCATAAAAATTGGTGTTCCAACGTATACTTTTACGTGTAGACTGTATTAATGACCTAAAAAAATTCAGAAATTGAGTCTGACTGTACTTTTCTGGCAATCTTGTACCACATTTAACGGCACTAACTTTTTGTTACGGATCAAACATTAGGGGGGGGGGGGGACAAAACAAAAATACTGAAATAAGATGGGAAGACTCTTAGAAAGATATTTGGTGTACTGCATTTTTGTGATTTGACACGTTTTAAGCGAGATACTTGCTGTACAATGTGGAAAAGTCAGCGCTTTTAAAATGGTGAGCGGTAAGTGTATGCAACCCGCCACTCCGCTTTTTTCGGGCCTCCCGCGCCCGACATAATTAAAGCGCTGACTTTTCCACATTGTGCAGTGTGCAGCAATTATCTCGCTTGAAACGCGTCGTATCGAAAAAATGTAGCAGACCACAAATCTTTCCAAGAGTGTTTCTCCATCTGATTTTAGTATTTTTTTTCTCTTTTTTTTTTCAAATTTTAAATCCGTAACACAAAGTTAGTGCCGTTGAAGGTACAAGATTTCCTGATAAGTGCAGCCAGACTTTATTTCTGAATGTATCGAGGTCATCAGTGGATTCTACACGTAAAATTACTTGAACACCTGTTTTCATGACATTTGGATCATAAATGTGGTCGCTTTACCAAACAAAAAAACATGCATTTTTTATAACTTTGAGGAAGGGTTTAGCTTAAAAGGAGGGCATTTTTAGACCCGTGTTAATAGGGAAAGAATAAGTCTCATTTTCACTTCAGAAATACGTGGTAGAAGTTTGTACCTCGAGTTCCGTTACACCTTGTATACCAATAATACATGATTTTGCCGACTCAGCCGACCTACAACTAACCGAGCAGTCCTGTTGTTAAAATCGAAATAACGTAATTGTTTATCGACTGGGCTATCGTGGTAAAAACTTCTGGGACATACTGTATGATACACAAGTCGTTGATACAGTTTTCTTTCATCCTCTTCGACGGGTCGTTCACTAAGAATCCGCGTCTTACAAAACGATCAAATAAGACCATGCAAGTGCTTTGGCCTCATCTTGAACCTTATGAATCGTCATTTCAAAAATCGACCCTCGACTGATGAACAAGTGACGTAAAGCAGTTGTGTTTAATGATCCGGTTACGAAGAAAGTGGGTGGAGCTGTGCAATGTGGCAACGTTTTATTTTGTCCATTTGACCTCATGAAAAAGATCGAACTGTTGGGTGTTCGGTGAACACCCTTGCATTTGCGACCTGTAACATGGATCTAAATGGATTTTACACAACGTTGCCAAATTGCACGCTACGCCTCTGAAATATTCAAGTGCTGTATTTATGCATGAGTAAAGGTCGATCTCTATAGAGGGTTTTAGTAATGGCGGCAGCCGGTGGTGAGCGTTCCAAACAAAGACAGTTTGTCTCTCTCGCTCTCACGTAACGCCCATGTACTGCCATCTCACTCTAATTTCAAAAATCGTAAAGAGAGACATCTCTTTCGTGAAGTTTATTTGGCTGAAATTAATTCCTCGAGGCATTTTAATGCGATTTTGATTTAAAAAAAAAAAAAAAGCGTTAAACAAAGCCCTGTGTACGAACTTCGAAACTAGAAAGAGATGGGTATACATGGGGGTCACGGGAGAGTGATTGAGATAGTTTGAAACGCTACGCGAGTTTTATCGCGACCGGCTGCGACCGATGAGTGCATTTGTTGTGGTTGTTGGCTAATCGTTGACTTCGCACTAAAACCGTCTTTTGGCAATTTTTACTCTCGTTCTATGAACTTTTTGGAGATTGTTTTAGGACCCTCCTCCC
This sequence comes from Trialeurodes vaporariorum, assembly GCA_011764245.1. Lineage (NCBI taxonomy): Eukaryota > Metazoa > Arthropoda > Insecta > Hemiptera > Aleyrodidae > Trialeurodes > Trialeurodes vaporariorum. The sequence continues at coordinate 60,942,883 of VMOF01000002.1, forward strand.
CCCAGGAATGTTTTTTCAAAGCACCTCTAGAAATAAATTATATTTAACAAAACCGCCTCTGCGCGCATACTGACTGTGTACCCGGTTACATTTATATCCCTGCGTTTGAGTCTTTCCTCAGGTGAGTGGTGTCGCGTGCAGCAGTGGCGGCTCATGCGATTTGGCAACCATGCAATTTTTCATTTAAACTTAGGTAAAAGAATCGATTCTTGAGGAGGCTGACAGCCTCCGGGAGAATCGATTATTTTACATTGATTAAATGGGAGGAGGACATTGTTGCCAAATTTCAAGAGCCGCCACTGGCGTGCAGTGTGCAAACTGACATCACCGTATTACGTCCTTTTAAAAGCATGCAAAATTCTTCGTTACATTCAACTATTAACGGGATGTTTCTCATTATTTTAATTTATTCATGCATTTTATTATATTTGTTTGATGTTTGATTTTAATCGAATATTACATCGGGTTATCATTAAAACATACCTACTCGTGGCCACTGCATTAAGATGCTCTATGTAAAATTCCATGCTTAATTCCTGTGATTTCTTTTTTTTTTTTTTTATAAACAAGGTTATTTTGTTCATCCATGGTTTTCATGGTTTAGTTTGATAGCTTATCCCCCCCAACCGGGGGGGGGGGGTTGTTAGTTGTTTACATTTATATACGCGCGTTGAAGTCTCTTCCAATTTCAGATTCTTTTGGAAAAAATAAAAAAGAAATAAATAAATAAATAAATAAATAAATAAATAAATAAATAAATAATGACTTTCTCTCGATCTCTGATGTCAAAAGCGTCAAATTCTTAATAGTTTTCAAGTTATAACGGAAATGTTCCGGCGTAATTCATTAAAGCTACCCAAGTAGTCAATTTGGTTAAAGAAATGCAAAAATCGACTGACGCCTACACATCAGATGGCCAAAGACTTGTCACTTCGTGATATTCATTTTCTTACTCTCCTGCATATGGTCAAAAGAGCCTTGAAATAATTCTCCCATCAAAAGACTGACATCAAAATGATTAGTTTTTTCCTCCTTTTTAAAAAGAGAAAAGAAGGATTTTAAATGCAAGCCGATTAACTCCCATAGCTTTTGAACCTGTGAATAAAACCTTACAGCGTGAATTGAATAGGTAATTAGCAAACGATTCTTCTTGAGGAGGAGATATAAAGATGACAGAAATGTAGGCACCTTAACCTTAACCTATACACTATACAACGGTAAGCAAATCCAAAGGTCGAGTAGAGCAAGTTGACGAGTAAGCCAAAATCCCCCCCCCCACCCCCGATATTTCAACCTCCCCCTCAACGAAAAACAATTATCTGAAAAAAGTCACTTTTACAAGTTTTTGCGAAATTTAACACTTTGACCCCAGACCCTATTGATTCGTTTGCTGGCTCGAATCATCATCCTACAACTTTTCTGACCAAGCTTCTGTGACGAGTTGACCCGCGCTTGGCTCGTTCTCTCTATTATTTTTTCAACATTATTTTCATGTGTGTGTCACACTTGCAATAATTCAGTGCTGGTTTTGGCGCGTTTAAAATTCAATTATTTGGAACAGACTTTGGCACTGTTATTCGCGAGACAGTGTTTTATGACCACCTCCTGGTTCCACCTGGACACCGCGCAGTAGATTGAAATATGGAATTTCCCGGACATTACTTTATGATTAAAAATCAAGATTATGAACAGCAAACAAAACGATTATGTAAAAATGTCGGGAATCATTTATGTAAGAGGAAGCTTGAATAGATCAATTAACATGGTTTTAGCGGGAAAAAAATATCAACACTAAAATGTTTTTAAAGAAAATAATAATAAATAAATAATAATAATAAAAAAAAAGCTTGTTTGTGTCCGGAAAAAATCATGTTTAGATCTCGTGTGCACCGCTTCAGGGAGAGTGGTTATTATGCAGTATTGCAGTGTGCGGGGGGGGGGGGAGTTCTGCTGGCTATTACACCTTCTCCATCTTAATGAATCTGATCGCTACTCTCAGAACTAGTGACAAAGCCTTACGCCTTGGTTATGTATTTATTGATGTGAAGGTTGACAAAAAATCATAAAAGGAAGTGTAAATTAAAACGTAATGTATCAAAGGTAATGAGATCTTATGAACGTTCTAGTGAAGCAACTCCTCGAGAGTGTTTACGTCTACTTGTATGTAGTCCAGTGGCGTCGCATGAAAACTGGCAACGTCGCATTTTCTCATTTAAACTCGTGTAAAATATCGATTCGAGGGAGTGCACTGTGCACCCCTAACATGCAGTTTGACCTTTTTCATGCGTTTAAATGGATGGAATGCAGTGGTGCCAGATTGCCCGTGACGCCACAGTTGGGGTCGGAACTTGCTCGGATCGATTACTGCGAATAATTAAGAGAATTGGAGATTGAATGTTCTTTAGTTGAAGGAAATTGAAGAAGATTCAAGTATGATGATGAAGAAATGATCTAGAGAGGCAGATTGCTGACTAAGGATAGAGGACTGTTAGTTACAAATGAAAGAAAGCAGTGGCGCACCGTGCAATTTGGCAACATTGCAGTTCGTCCATTTAAACCTATGAAAATGATCGAAATATTCGGTGTCCGGAGAAAACTTCCGCATTCAACCTTTCACATGGGTTTAAATGGACACTGACACTGTTCAACGTTGCCACATTGCTCGCCACGCCACTGAAAGAAAGAGGTTCACCGAAGAATATTCAAGATTAGAGCTCAAGGGTTATTGAAGAAGCTTAAAGAATAAGTATTAAAGCTAAGATTCAAGATCTAATTCAGAGAACAGTACATTCAAGATTCAAGAATTTTGAAGATTGTCTAGAAACAATATTGAAGCAGTTTGCAGATGATCAAGGATGAAAGAATAAAGAAGTTTGGCAGCGAAAAGAAGGCGATCGTTGATTGTATGAAGATCAATCATTAATCACGGAATGTCGAAAACAGTTGAAGAGACGGAAGATTTATCGATTGAAGGGCAAATATAAATAGTTATCAGAGAAGACTGAATATTAAGGAATATGGAAGAATATTGAAGATTAAAGATTAAAGGTAGGGATTGAAGAAAGATTTGACAGCGTGGTGAGATACGGACGAATCATTTCAGAGTTATACATGCCGAGAGAAAAGTAAAGGGGGAGGATGCCGACAGAATCTTCTAAGAAACGCCGCGCCAGTACTTAATGCGAGTAAGAGAGGCCGAACAAGATAAAATAGAAAACAGTAGTCCAAGTGATAATCAGAGACACGAAAGAATATTTTTCAATATTTTACATTTTACAGCAGTAGACCTCCCAACTTCCTTGTCCATTGCAGAGGTAAACTTTTCCATCTAGGATGTTCCGCAGCCGCTTTATCGCGGGTATCCTTGTGCATAGTGTGTACGGGGGGGGGGGGGTTACGGTACAATTAACCATACGCATGGCAGATTTTACTGTCAGCATGAAAGTATGGTAAACTTCACTGGACTAGGGTAAATGCAACGTAACTTGTGTTAAAATTAGAATAGTAACCGATCAATTATTTTACCCGATATATGGTACAGTTTATCATATTCTGGAAAAGTTTCATATTACGAAGTCCTCTCCTATACTCATAAAATCCTTTTAAACGTACGATCTTAAAGGTGATGTTGAGCACTGGCAATGAAAGATTCCCATCTTAATTCCGTCACTCTTTCCATGCTGGGAAGGAAGATTCACAGAGTAACTAGCCACCAGACGAGTGATTAACAGCCGATCAATGGTACCATGACACTTGGTGAATCCGGTGCCAAAGGAAAATTGTCTTTTATTGGCCACTTCTTGATGATGGATTGATAGCATTATCATATGGATATCTCCCATTTTTTGAGGTTATTACATCTGATGAATGAACCCCGAAATTGCCTGTAGCGAAAGTGTGCAAAAGTCTCATTGTACCGTGCTTTCTCCCGCGTGTACAGCCGGGGACGAAAATAACTTCAGACAACTCCCTAGATATTGGTTTGTTAGTCGTAAGTAAAAGATTCCACGAGACGAATTCCATATATTTATGTGTGTAGATTCACTGTGTGCTCTTGTTTCCGCGTATGAAACTATAGTTTTTTTTTGCTGCCTGGCAACACTGCAAAAGGTCAAACTTCGATCTGTGAAAATGAGGAAAGTAAATAATTGGATGATACTTACTTCCTGTCGATATGAATAAATTTCATGTCCATCGAATGAATGGCCGTGAAAACGTTCGTTGCGCCTTGGACGACGCACTCCCGCGTCTCCGGCATGGCCACAGGCATACACGTTGCTAAAAAAACAGGTTCATTTCGACTGCACAACGGCAAAAATGATATATAATGGCCTTTTACCAGCACCACCTGTAAGACACAAAGATAGACAATAAATCAAATCAATTAACGGGTTCCGCTCCAGAAAACAAACATCATTCGTGTATTATTGGCATAGAGTGGAAATATTTTGTGCGGGAGGTGCAATATGCGCAATACTAGCGGATCCGTGAAATTGTCCTTCTCCCTCTTTTCCCATTTGAATGCATGTGTTAGAAAACGATATCAAACTGGTCAGATAAAACCCCTGGTCTGTACTTTTCTAACACACGCATTCTAATTGGAAAAGAGAGAGAAGGAATTATAATTTCGTGGATGCTATACCTATGCATGCATGCAGCACGCAAAAGTCACACAATTTATCTGTTATTAATGTGTATTGTTCTCCCCGGTAGCTAAAAGTAAAAGGTAGATTAATTATGGATGAGAAAGGTGGATGCACTTTTAGAATGTACTTGGCATGTGCCTGCACAGTATACCTACATTTATACATATATGTATAAATTACATTAGAATGCATCGAAACGCAGTGCTGCATATAAACAAGGGTTTGCGAAATGTAAATTCAGGTCAATTGTAGTAAAAATGGCCCATAAAACAACGAGTGTGCTCTTCCTGAGAAATCACCATTGTGATTAAATAGAAACTTTTGTCGGAAGAGCGCACCTTTTGTTTTAAAAGAAACAAAACAAAAAACGAACCATCGATGACTTGACAAAAAAAACAAAAAACAAAAAGAAACAAGATAAATGAAACTAAAATCGTACTAACCAATCTTGTATTAAAATTAAATTTACTTACGATGCCAAAGGTCTTTTAAAAATAATAATAAAAAAAAAAAAAAAAATGAAAGAAAAATAAAGGCCTTTGGCTTCGTAAGTAGGTTTAGTTTTAATACAAGATTGTTTATAGACGGTTTTACAAAAAAGTTTGTTTACAGTGTGTATGAGTGGTTGCTCTCTCCACTGTTTGAAATTATTTGTTTTCCAATTATTGTTTTATTTATTTTATTTGCGCATGTGCAAGAACGCAAACACGTCTTTGCGCAGCTAGCCGCATAATCTGTCATCGGCTTACTTTCGTGAAACGAGCTCCACTTGTGACCTAAGTCACATGGAAGCCCCTGGGAATTTTTCATGGGTTCTCATGGGACATTTCTTTTCTATACAAGAGCTTTATCTCTGTCTCTGACTTCATTAGTTGAACAAGCTCAATAAATTGATCGACAACCCGAAAATGTCATAATCACGACGAACGAAACTTAGTATTCACAAAAATAACAGTTCACAACACTGACGATTAGCACGGGCGAATCCTCGAGCTGCGCAGACGATGCATATAATAATGACGCGCTGCGCAGCCGCTCCAGTGAGCTCTCTCAGCTATTAACCTCTCATAGGTGAAAAAGAGCAAAGGGTAAGATCATCATTTGATGCAAAAGGAAGAGTACAAAAAAGGCACAGGAGGTGATGAGGAGGGGGGGAGTTTAAGTCTGATCACAGAGTGAGCTCTTGCTAGCCATGCCATGAAAACGCGGAGAGAGAGAGGGGGAGAGAGAGAGTGATCAGATTAGATTCTCAGAAAAGGAAGTCAACAGAGGGGAAGAAAAGTTGAGAAACTATGGTGGAGGCGTGGCGCTTAATAGTTTGGCGAGAATGGGGGGGATTTCGGGCGACGAGGAGGGGGGGGTGGAGATTTCTCTGATAAATCTCGAACCATAAACACGGTCACCGGCGGTCGCGTCGCTGGGCAGCCGCGCGGCCGCGCCGCGCCGCGGTGAGTCGGAACAATTTCTGTCTCCTACTCTCTGGCTACTGCCACTCAACTTGGGTGAGCTCTCGCGAACTCCGTTTCCAGATAAAAGAAGCCCCCTTTATTGTTGTGCAAGCGTATAGGGGGGGGGGGGGGTCGAAGGGGTGGGGGTTGTAAGAAGAACGGGAGCCGAAGACCGAGTAAGTGGCAGAGTTGCCGAATCGGGAGCTCATGGATTTTGGGTTTCAGGATTTGACACTTTGCGATCCAATGTTGGAAAACTTGGCGGGAAATTCAAAAATTTGACGTTGATGTTATGAGGGGGGAGGTTTTAAGTACATACGCGCTGTAGCTCTGCTTCGATTTCTGAAACTCATCAGGAGCGCAACGAGAGATTCTCTATCTCTCTCTTGTCTCCATTGAAAAACTTGTGTTAGATAAGGATGTAGACAAGGCGATAAAACTCCCGCTTCTTTCTATATTTTCTCTACTCATACATTCATAAGAAAATTGATCCTGGATCCTGGATCAGTGGTGGCTAGTGCATCGTGACAATACTGTCTTTCCTCCATTTGATTTTATGTCAGAGAATCGATTTGATAGTGAAGCGCTGCCTCATCAAAAATTGATTGTTTTACATGGATTCAAATGTATAGGCAAAACACTGTTGCCAAATCGCACAGTGCCATCAGCAGGGTTGTTGACGACACTCGTGCTGTCATTCAGTAGGACCAAATTTCAGTCAATTTTGGTGATTGAAAATACCGTTTTGGGGTGTTTTAACAACCTCATATTGCTTTACAGAACCTAAAATATTCTAGTTTTTTCATCCTTTCATTAAATTTGTTAGCTCCGACAAGTGTTTTCTCTCAATAACGGTCCCGATGCACCTGTGATGAGATTTCGGATGCACCGTTTCGTCACTCGAACCTCGAAATTCGCCCCCACCTTGATGTCGTTAGTGCCCATCACAATTTCCTCGGCAGTTGACGATAGAATAAGTATATTTCACTCTTCGGTTCGGACGATGATTTGAGGTTCGGAACTACTCGCGGGACGTTAAACGCCAAAATCATCAACACCATTTCAAGCCAATCAGGAGCGCGGTTTATTGTTGTCCCGCACCGTCTGAGTCACGCCCGCCCCCTTTCTCACCTCGCAAGAAGGGTATTCAAATTCTGAGGTTCGGATGCTGCATCGGTGTCATTCATCAATGTTGAACAGTCAGTTTGGGCGCGATAAAATAAAAAAAAAAAAGAAAAGAAAAAATGCACAGCCGTTGGAACCGAATAATAAAATTCGCTTAATGTACTCACCATCTTAAAAGGAATATTTGTTGATTATGCAACTTGCTAACAGGGAAACTCGTCTTTGTTCTGTTGGGTGCCTGTTGGATTCAAAGTGTTTTTATTTTCTCCACGCTAGTGTGCTTGTGTGTGAGTGAGAGTCAGAGTAAGAGCGAGAGTGTGTGTGAGTGTTTGTTCGATTTATCCAGTTCCGTGTGCGCGCTTGCTGACGGACGAGAGCCGCGCGGCCACCCGCGACGCGACGCTGAGTGTTAAACGCCGCGCGCTCTGATGCGACGCGACGACGCGGTGGAGGTCAGGTCGGCCGGCTTATATGTATAGAACTTTCAACCATAGATAGCGTCGCTCTCCGTCGGTGTGAGGTTCTCGCGCCTTTTTTGTGCTTCCACTTATAATAATACAAGTACCGGAGACGCGGTGGAAGTGATAGTCTGACACGTCATAGTAGGTATGTTGTAGACTGTTGCTACACTAATAAAACTGTACAGTTCTTGTGGGAAATCATTGAGAAATAATGATAGGAGCACCTATACTATGGAATAAAGATAGCTTCGTAATAGAAGCGTCACTATCGCCGATGTTTCTGTCGGCACTCGTTGACATTGAATGGTCTAGAAAAGATTATGTCTGGAAGGCTGTCTCAAATTCGGCAACCTTTTCATTCAACTGCAACATCTTCCTCCACCGCCTAACATCAACGCTGCGATTTGATTATTTTGAATCTTTGCGGGCCGGCTTATTTTTAAGTATGGTATGTACCTGGTAAAAAGAATCAGCTAAATGTCAGCATGTTGACAGTTAGCATGACATTTGAGACCTGACATCATCATGACGTCATAACGTCAACAATGTCAACATGTCAGCATAATCTATGTTGACGTCATGATGATGTCATGATGACGTCAGGTCTCAAATCTCATGCTAATTGTCAACAAGCTGATTATTTTTACCAGGGGCGCGTCCGTACGTCCATCGAAAGGAGTTTCAAAGGTAGCTTCATGGCAGTGACTTCTTTCATGAGGTAATTAATATTATTTCATGCTCTCGCCGTCCTTCATAATACATAACAAGTACTGCCAAAAGCCCGAAAAATGCTGCTAAGGTCGATTTTCAACTCGATCTCCCACTCAACCGCCTTAAATTTGAATCCTTGACGACCAGCTTATTTTCAAATGTTCGTGGACCGGCTTATTTGATCAAGGTTAACGAAAATAATATTTTTTCAATCGGTGGAATTATCGGTGAATTGAAAAATACCATTGTTTATACGCTAAACGGCAGCCCTGCATCGAATGTCGATTTTGATGCACTTCCAAGAAGAACAAGCAGGTGTCGATATTTCTCACCTTCAATCACTTTTAATTTGTCTGCTTTTTTTCCTCCCATCTCATCACTTCAACTGATTAATTACGGAGGAATTCAGGGCGAATATAGGGCGTGTGACCCTCTTTTTCAAAATTAAAAAAACAAAAAAAAAAAAAAACAAAAAAAAAAAAAAAAAAAAAAAACACCTAGATGCTCTTAATAACTGAACTCAACCCATCATATACCGATCATAGCGCCGCTATTTATGCGAACAGCATACATACGAATTTAAGGTGAGGAAAGCGACGAGTCAGCACCAACCAACGAACCAACCACCTCAGCAGTCAACACTTCTCAGCAGCTCCTCCTCCGGCAGGAAGCAAGGAAGAGCTTCGTAATTTGACTTGGCGAGCCATAATTTGTGGTCTCGGTTGAGGCTATGTTGAGAGAAGATGTTTAACTTCTCATTAGACGGGTTAAATGACTATTTGACAGGGGGGTATTAATATTGATTACGCTAAATAATGCGCGGACCATTATCTCGCAAAGAGCGTAAACAGAGATTGAAAGCACGGTTGCGATGCCTCCGGTAACTAGAGGCCGAAAAATTCCTAAGTTTTTCGTTTGGAAGCCTAAAAAACGCCAATCTTCCGGGCCGTGAATTTTCTTCGATTTATGGTTTTAAAAGTTCAATTTTTCTTCAATATTTTTCTCTACATCAATGGAGCAGTTGCAAACTTTTGCTACAGGCTTAGTAATAGTCTATGATGGAGTTATACCCTTGCCCAAAGAAAAAAAAAAAAAATGCCCTTGTCCAAAATTTGTCGGCTTTTTTGAAATTAACATGAAGGGTATTTTTTCACGGTAATTTTTCTCGAAAACGAAGAAAATTATTTCCGTTCAAAACTCTTTGAATTGATTCAGAAGAATGTTGCGAACAATTTGATAGGTCATACTCTGACATATAAGTGCCACTTTATTGCAAATTCGAAAAGATTACCGCATAGTTGAAAAGTACCAATAATAGTGTGCTTCCAAGATAGTAACACTTAATTATTGCTACTTAACAACTGTGATAATTGTTTTGAAATTGCAATAAAGTGGCACTTGTTGATATGACCTATCAATTTGTTCAGAAAATTCTACTAAACCGATTCTAAGAGTTTTTAATACCAAAATTGTTCTACGTTTTCGAGAGAAATGATCTAATAAAAAAACCCCTTGTTAATTTCCCATAAGACCGAGAACTTTTGAACACTGGCATTTCCCTCCATTTCCAGCCAATCAGAAGCCGTCTTTGAAGTAGGCTGTTATCAGCTTCAGCATTGACCACACTCCCAATACAATGCAACGGAGACTCTTGCATTTGCTCTTTGATTTATGTTCCTTTCGTTTCTACTCCATAGTTCATCGTCTATCTGACGTATAGGCGCGTAAGTCGTAAAATTGACAAAATTACCTTTTCATCGATTCCTATCCAGAAAATTGCGCTCTTTCGATCTGTGATGTCAAAAAAACCAATTTCTGCAAACTTTCCACGTTATAACGAAAAACGCACAGGCGTGAGTCATTAAACTAAGGAGTCAGGCTCTCCTGAAAAATAGCAAAAATCGACTTGCGCCTATATTGATTGTTTTAGGAGAGCTATCTATCGTATCGATTGCCGCCCGAGGGCCTCTGGTTTCAAACAAACTCTGGTTCAATGTAATTTCCCCTCAAACGGATTTTTGAACGGAAATTCGACTATTAAATAAAATAATTAATGCGACTTTTTTGCAATTATAAATTCTACGTCCTCAAAAATTCCTAATTATGCCTGGCTCATTGACAAAAATTTCCGTAATCATCAATAAGGTATGACAGATTAAACGTTGCCTTTGAAGATTAGAATCGCCCGAAATCCTGCCAATTCCACAACAACAAGAAAAACATTTGGGTGATTCCAACCTCCAAATGCATCGTTTAATCTGTAATATCTTGTTAATTTCGGCAGTTTTAGTCGTGGAACCAGGCATGCATCTTTGAGGGCGCAGAATTCATAATAGCAAAAAAGTAGCATTAATTGTTTGATTTAATGGCCTAAATTTTCGTTCAAAAATGCGCTTATGGGGAAAATGCATTGATTCAGAGTTTGTTTGGAACCAGAAGGTCCTCGGACGACAATCGATACGATATATATCATCGTTCTACTAAAACAGTCTATTTGTCAGATAGACGACGATATGGCAACACTGCATCTTATTAATGGGGGTCTGTTTGATTTGGATGTTTTGGCCTTTATAATCAGGCTTTGAAGGTTTGCACGGTTGCCATATATCCTAGGTGGCGAAGCGCAAGATTTGACAACAAGCGCACACACTGCATCCATCTCTCGCATCCATGGCGGGGCCGGGGATATCGTCATTGCCATCTATCACGTCTATATTATCCAGCCAATTAACTTGCCACCCATATCCTATTAGACCCCATCCTATTCATTATCTTCAATAAGAGGAACTGAGAGGAGCTGAGAGCTGAGAAAAGAACAAGAGGTGAGCGCAAGCGTAGCACATCAGTAAACTCTCTTGCCCGTCCAGATTGGCATTACCGGCAGGCAACATTTCACATTTAAGTTACATCTTGCATTTCCATTTCATGTCGACTCTCTGAGTCTCTCTGTCTCTCCCTGTACGATTGACCCTCTCGCGAGGAGACGCGTTGTTGACAGACGTCAACCGGTCAACCGCAATCAACCCAATGGCGGATCCAGGAAATTCTCTCTCTCTCTCTCTCTCTCTCTCTCTCTCTCTCTCTCTCTCTCTCTCTCTCTCTCTCTCTCTGTCTCTCGTCTCTCTCTCTCTCTCTCTCTCTCTCTCTCTCTCTCTCTCTCTCTCTCTCTCTCTCTCCCTCTCTTCTCTCTCTCTCTTCTCTCTCTTTCTCTCTCTCTCTCTCTCTCTCTCTCTCCCCTCTCCTCTCTCTCTCTCTCTCTCTCTCTCTCTCTCTCTCTCTCTCTCTCTCTCTCTCTCTCTCTCTCTCTCTCTCTCTTTCTCCCTCTCTCTCTCTCTGACCCTCTATCTCTCTCTCTTTCTCAGAGCCAAGAGGCAGAATGGAAGAGAAAACTGATCAGTCTTAATTCTGCCTCTTGAACACAAATGCTGATTGTTTTTTTACTCTATCAATTAATTTGTATGGTTTAATTTTAATTCGTAGTAGCAGTATATTGTTAGTATTTTCGTCACAGATAAAATGCTTTCTCTCCCTCTTCCCCCCCCCCTCTCTCTTTCTTTCTATCTCTATATATCTCTCTATCGCTCCCTCTCTTTGATAATTTGAATCTACTTGTCGGGGAAAGTAAGAAGATAGGGTGAAAATCATGAGACTTCCCCTAATTGGCGCTTTTCAACGCACATGTTCTGGTGGGAGGAGAGAGAGAAAGATAGATTTCTCTTGATCTGCCAATGTCAACCGTGGAGTAAAGGAGAGAATCCCGCAACGACCGAAACGACGTACAGGTAAAAGTGGCAGGAATCAAAAATCGATATAGATTTGGCGACCTCTGATTGGCTGCCCTTGATTGGATCCAGTGGAGCTCTTATGGATCGAATTTCAATGAGTTTCTTGAAATTTTCTCGACTTGGATAGTGCATTTTGAATTACATGCAGGGTAAATTGAGGATGATAATCCATCGGAGATCGCTTTGTGGTAGCAACGATTAATGGCTTTTTTTTCCGAGTGTATTATTAAAATATCTTTACCTTCATTAGCTAATTTTTACAAGGGTGGTGGTAAAAAAAAAAAAAAAAAAAAAAATCGTCATTAACGGAAAGATTGTTCTTTCGTTAATTGATTTCCCTCTTTTTTTCAGGAGTCGCGACGCCTCCCCCAGCATCTTCAGCGGCGGAAACGTCAAGTTCAGCTCTGTTTCAGAAAGGTAAGCTAATTTTCTGATCTTATTTTGTAGTTTCTCAGTCTTTGCCTCATACCTTTGTCGTATGCGTTTTTCTTGAAAATGACCAAAAATCAAGTTCAAATATAGTCCCTTGATGGAATTATATAGTTTGGAGTACTAACACGAGCACAACGAGTGGTGATTGGTCGTTGGTTTTAGGCTTTCACGGAGGCGAGCAGGAGTCGACGACATCGAAGGGTCAAAACAGAAGAGTCGATGAGTAGAGGAACGTATGGGAACGAACCGGAATGCCGGCAAATCCGTCTGTCCCATAGAGTAAGAAGAGTCGAAATTGAATAGAAGGCCTGCGTGGTCAAAGCCGATAAGGGATCGGAAACGCGGGCTGGCCTTTGATTGGCTGGAAGCGTGGGTCCAAACTTTTTTTGGTCTTATGGAAATTATCACGGGGTTTTCATGTTCTGAGCCGTTTATCTCGAAACCTGCGTGCAAAATTGACTCGTCGCAATTAATACGAGGCGATTTAGCAGAATTTTTTTAACACATTGATGGGTCATAAGTACCAGTTTATTGAAAATTCGAAAAGACTGTCTCAGTTGAAAAGTACAAATAATAGTGTGTTTTCATGCTTGTTTGGTGTGTGTTGAGTAACTGACTATTATGTGTACTTTTCAACTGAGACAGTCTTCTCGAATGACTCAAATTTGCAATAAACTGGTACGTATGACCTATCAATTTGTTGAGGAAAGTCTGCTAAATCGACTCGTATGAATTGCGACGCGTCAATTTTACACAGGTTTCGGGATAGACGGCCGCGGCCTGGAACGAAAACTCCGTATTAATTTCCATAAGGCCAAAAAAAGTTTGGACCCACATCTTTAAAAGAAAGTATCTGATTGAAATTCTTATATTATTAAATTGTTCTGTTGTTTTTAATAGTATTTTCGATTTTTCATGACGTACTTTAAAGAGGCATTCTGTTTAGTTCTTAAACCCTTGAAAGCCGCAAAATTGTTTAAATAAAATGGTAAAAATTTCGACCAGGGTACTTTATTTTAAAAGTCATAGTATTTACGTATATGTATACGACGCATGTACAGTAAATCTATAGGATATTTCCCAGATAGTGAAGAAATGTGCTGATTCAATGAAATGAGAGACAAATAAGTAGGTACTTACTTTTTGGTCGCCGAATCGCATTTGCCGCCTTGCATTTCTAGAAACATTCATCCTACATAAAAAAAGCCTAAGGTCCTTTCCTTGAGTAGCAGGACTTCGCATGAGCTCGCTTTGTATTGATTGGTGGTCTTGCTTATCTATCATGTCGTATACGCTGTCTCCATGGATTAGCAGATCCTCCTGAGAACAAATAGACAATCGGACGAATTTTAAGTCATGCCTAATCGAAAGTTGGAGTACACTAAGAAACTTTAAATAATAACAACTGAAGAAAATCAAGAAAAAAATATTAGACATGAAATACCAACAAATATTTAGTCTGAGATTTTCGGACTCACCTTTCGAGCTATAAACGCACTTTCAGCTATACAAAAACATTATTAATATCAAGCTGCTCATTTGGCGTATTTCAATAATTATACTAAAAAAGAAAGAAAGAAAAAAAAGGGGGCTGTAGCCAAAATAAAGATATAAATCATATTCCTTCTCCTAATATACGAGTATCTAGCTCCTTAATTGAAAACTTCTCGCCTAAAATGTCTTGATTTTTACGTTTTAAACCATTCATGCCCAAGTTTACTTTTCCGACTTTTTGTGGATTTGTGGATTTCTTTGTCTCTAAAAGTCAGAATGTAATACATAATACAAAAATTCCCTCAAGCCTGTGAGTATAAAAAAATCGATGGGTCGAAAACGACTCCTTTTGCATCCCTCCAACGTTTTGTTTCGAATCCCTATTTGTCCTTATTTATCCTGAAGATCGAAATCGAAATGTCAATACACGTCCAGTATATTCATAATAAAACGATGTAAACCTGCGGTTTTGTTGTCTTTACCGTTTCCCAAGTTATTGCGGCTGGTCGAGAAACATGTGGGACACACTGTGTCATAATATCTCTGCCCGCACAAAATGCATACATTTATACTCGCACACACGCAAGCATAGGTGAATCCAGGCATTGCCTGTCTCTTTTTAATCCTATTATAACTTGTGCGTTTGAAAAGGACGGAGATAGGGTCTAAAGTCACGTGATGACTCCCTATTCTATGCTCGTCTAACACATGGGTTCAAATGGCCGATGAGAGAGAGAGAGACAGATTCCTCTATCCGCCCATCATGCACGCAAACCAAGCACATAAGCTCATCCGCCGCCAGTCAATCATACCGTGCACTTATGATATTCAATCGCATGCTGAGCTGCCATGTCGCGCTCGCGCTTTGTTTATACAAGTATTCCAGGTGACTCTTCAGCGTTAAGTGCCGATTTCTCCCGTCAGAGTGCTACCGTTTGATTAATGTCAAATTACAGGCCTAAAGTAATTGATCTTTAACCTTTTCGCACACGAATTATAAAAAAAGTGTCCCTGTAATCTGAAAATCATTAAATTCAACGAACTTTTATATGATTTCATGTGCGAGTCAATTTTTTCGAATTTCCATAAGGCTCCATGTAAAATGTCGTCCCTTGTATGGGACACTGTGAGCAAAAGGGTTAAGTAGTGTCAGTCAGTGAATAATCATCTGAAGAATGTCTCAGCAAAATATCATGTCGATAACTAAAAACTAATAAAAAGGTAAGGCTGAAAGTACTAAAAAATGGAATATCGCCAGGCGCGGATTTACCATTACGCAAAATACGCAACTGCGTTGGGCTTCAGACTCAAAGGGGGCCTCACTTCTCGAAGGAAAGAAAAGAGAAAAACAGAAAAAGAATAAAAAGAAGGAAATGGAGAAAAATAAAAGGAGAAAAAAAGAAAGGGAAGGAGAGAAAAGAAAGGGGTGGCAAAGGGAAGGGGAAAAATGACGGAAATAAAATTATTCGATTTTAGATTTTTTGAGCCCCCCTCTCCAAACCCGCAATGACGACGCCCAGCAGGCTGATTCTCCCTATTTCGCGAGACTAGACAAGATAGCAAGAAACGATGAATCCCATTGGTTTAAATGGCGTCACGTGGCAGATTTGTAAATCCGTCCCTGGGCACCGCCAATTTAAAATGAAAAACAGACTTACAAGAATACCTGTCATTTTGGTGGGCTATTAATCGTAGACAAGACTCAGGGGGAAATCTTCCAGACCCCCCACCCTGCCGCTAGGGGGCCTCAAATTCAATGTATGTGCCATATTGCTGTAGCAACAGTTTGCTGCAAACCCATTGAACTATGTCATTACATATACACATAAGTGACAGCTCTGATCTCCTGCATCAAGCTGTCACCTACCCCAGTTGGAGAGTGTATCCTTTTATCGTTCGACAGTTACCCCGCATTATCAAACGGGCCAAATTTATAATGCTCCCATTAATCCATTAATGGGAGCGAGAGCTATAGCTGTCCCGTTTTTCTGAGCATATTCTCAAAGAATGCGAGAGTGATGCTTTCAGTGGGAAAGATTTTTTTTCTTTCTTTCTTTCTTTTTTTTTTTTGGAGTAGTGAAGCGCCTCTCGCTTTAAAGATAAATCTGTTCCCGAAATCTCTCACTCGCAGACAGCAGGCGGAATATCACTGGAGCATGAGATTCACCGAGAGACACACAAGATGCCGACGCGCGACACGATGCGGCGCGACGCGACGAAAGCACAGGCGCGAGCAAGGATGGAATAATAACAAGTGACAGAGTTGCCACTTCATCTGATACTCGAAATTTTTCGAGTTATTTCGAGCTAATGAGCCTAGATCCTCAAAATTTGACGAATTATTTCAAGCTAATGAGCCTTTATTGCAAACCTTCGCTACACACTGAAAAAAATCAATTGTTAAAGCAACAATTCAAAATTTGTTGATTTAACAAAAAATGAAAGTTGCTAATTCAACCAGGGTTTTCTGTTAAGTTAACAATTTATTTGTTGAGTTTTCAAAAATAGTTGTTAAATCAACCACATAATGGTGTTCTTTTAACAAAATAGACATTGTCAATTTAGCAATTTTAAATAGTTAAAAACATACAGAACTTAACCCAATTAGTTGATCTAACAATTCAGTTTGTTATATCAGCAAAATGAAATTGCTGATTTTACTTACTAATTTGTTATTCCAGCTTAAAAATTGTTATTTTTACTATTTGATTTGCTGGTTGGGCAAAGTTAGTTGTTAAGCTAACAAAATAAATTGCTGATTTAGCATTTGAGCTGTTAATTTATCAAAATTATAGGTTAGTTTAGCAAATCATTTTGTTCTGTACTTTTTTAACTATTTTTTTTTTTTTCCATTGTTCGCTGTAGCGGTGTAGAGCAGTAATGGGCAAAAATAATTTTTAGTATTATTAGAACATCTTTACCTTCAGGTGTGAAAAAAAAAAAAAAAAGTCATCAACGGAAAGTTTGTTATTTCGTTAATTGATTTCCCTCTTTTTTTCAGGAGTCGCGACGCGACGCCTCACTCAGCACCTCTAGCGGCGGAAACTTCAAGTTCAGCCTTTTTTAAAAAGTGAATAATCAACTAAAATTAATCGCATTTTTCTCATGTTATTCCTATAGGTAAGTAAATCAAAGTTTTAACACAACCAGACATTCATCTTATGACAAATGAATATGCTGGTAGTGTCAAAACTTTGATTTACTAATAGGAATAACAAGAGAATAATGCAAATAATATATTTTAGTTAATTATTCGTGGTTATTCAAAAACTGATTTTTGCCCATCACTGTAGATGGTCAATTTTTGGTCGAAAAATTCAACGAAAATTATCGTTTTCGTCCTTTCAAGCTTTATTTAACACTTTCTATAGTTAAATTTATGGTTTAAATTACTTGTTAGAAGGGTTCTCAGTGCGATTGAAATGGGGTTCTTCCAAACTTTTGCTGTGAGCAAATGAATGGTCCAATCTGCTGTTAAAACCAGAAAAAATCACGAAAAGCACACTAACAAAGTCTAAAATTCAATAAATAAACTCGCAAATTTTCTGTAACGACAAGATCGTAATGACGCTTCAACGCAGGTATCATGGGAGATTCCTGTCTAATTTGTCACGTTTTCTTCGGAAACACAGAGAAATGTCTCAAACTAGATAGGAATCTCCCAAGATACTTGCGTCTCTCCGCCATGAAGCCCGATTATGAGGGTGAATTTCATGATTTTTTTGTTTGCTCACCGTCTTTTTTACAGGTTTTTATGCGAGAATCAACTCTTCAATCCCCTGTACTTAGCAATAGTTCGGAAGAGCACTGTTGATCTGCATTTATAAATTACAAATTGATCAAAACTTCTGTCTGATTTTTGTCCACTTTTTGACGATCCCAACTATAGTTGGTCCTTCAGGGGGTATGGTCGTACGAAACTCTCTGCGAATAATAAGATAATTTTATTATGAGGTTTGGGTGAAGATCTATAGATTTTCACCCAAACCATAACCAACGATTGTGCTTTTTTACCTTACCCAAATTGTTTGTTCGGCAACGATGAATAACACACACCGATGCAGCACCCGAACCTTAGAATTTGTTCCTGTCCCGCGTGGTTGTGGTGGTGGGGGGAGGGCAATAAGAGTGATTCAACGGTGAGAGACAACAATGAACAACGCTCCTGATTGGTTAGAAAAGGTTTTGTTGACTCCGGCGTTCGGTGTCCTCCGAAAGTTTCCCAACCAGGCCCGTCACATCCAACTCCCGGGCCCTGGTACCAACTGGGCTTTCGGGCCCCCTTTTGATGGGTCCTGGGTAGGGGTCCTGGCGCCGGGCCCCTCTGACGCCCGGGCCCTGGACCTGTGGGTCCCTTGTCCCCCCCTATGAGACGGGCCTGTTCCCAACCTGATAATGAAATTCGCTTAAGGTGATTCCGTGTCACGCGACCAAGGTGATCGATCGATTAATGGTTATTTACCGGATTTTATGGAGTTTTTTGGTAAACTGAGGATCGTGTTCAAGGTACTTATATTTAACAGGTATGCTCGACTCGCTTCCCGCGTCATCTTCAGCGGCGCGCAGTTCAAAAAGCATTCCAAGATGGCCGACAAAAGAAGAAAACATTGTATACTCTTTCCAGAAAACATCGGGATATATTGTGCTTTTCTAGAGAGGGAAGCCCAATGTTTTCTGGGAAGAGTATACAATGTTTTCTTCTTTTGTCGGCCATCTTGGAATGCTTTTTGAACTGCGCGCCACTGAAGATGACGCGGGAAGCCAGTCAAGCATCCCTGTTAAATATAAGTACCTTGGATCGTGTTAAGGAGGATCGACCTAACCTGCTGGTAGATCTAACAAAGATATCTGCTAAGTTTGGATGCTCGAATCCGCAAAATAAGGACGTAATTATGGGAATTCGCATTATCGTAGTTGCAATACGGGGGATCGAGCAGCGATTGTGCCGATTCCCATGATTACGTCCTTATTTTGCGCGGATTTGAGTATTCAAACTTAGCAGATATTTTTCTTAGATTTACCTACAGGTGCTGACGATCCTCGATTTAACAAAAAACTCCATAAAATCCGGTAAATGACCATTAATCGATCAACTAATCGAGCACCTTGGTCACGTGACATGGAATCATCTTAATATGAGGAATCTGTTTGTCTGGAAACATCCAAAAAGGCCCGCAGTTACCATCTCGTCAGTGCATGGGCGCATACAGGAATTTGTCTTCCTCTCTCTCTCCAGCCATTTGAACACATGTGTTAGAAAAGGATAGCTGAGGGGGCCATCACGCGAATTTAGCCCCTATCTATGTTCTAATCTAACACATGCGCTCAAACGGGAGTAGAGAGGGATAGATAAAGTCCTGTATCCATCCAGTGTAGCCCAAAACAATGATTTATAACCACAGAGTGTCTTTCTGCAGGGATGCAGTTTTGAAGAAATCACGGAAACACGATAGTCTCTCATGGACATTTCTAATGCGCTTGGTCTGTTTGCCTCTTTGTTTTTAACCTTAACCCTTTAAAGACCAGATTAGTTCGTACGATCGCTACTCATCCGTTTATATAGGGAAGGTAGCTAACTGTTCGTACTCTGGGGAGTTGGAATTGCCTATACAATAGATTGAAGGCGCCCGACGAAATCTTATATTGAAAGGGTCTACGTCGATAGTCGCGTTTATTCGGAATCGCAAGACTGGAACAATGTGTAAAAGACTGGAGAAGAAAAACGAGTTAACTCGGGCTTGGTCCATAAGGGGTTAAATAAAAATTTAATAATCAATTTGGAATGAAAGTGAAAATGTTTGAGAGTGGCTTTGTGGAAACGGAAATCGATATTTCTTTCTTTTAAAAAAATTAACACGATAATGAAACTGACACATGACAAAAACAAGCGAAATATTTTCACCTGGATCGTTGTAGTAAAATTCTGTGTCCAGATAGCCACTCAGAAACACTCGCTATTTCATTCAAAACCAGTTTCCAATGAATTAATTGAAGGACTTTGCCGAAAAGCGTTACATCACAGTTGGGGCATTTGCTTTGAGGATCACAAAAAATTGTCAACCGTCAATTGATTTGTGTCTTTTTTTTTCTTTCTGGATTATTTATATTCTTGCTTATGAAATAGGATATCGTAGCGCCATTTTTTCCTTTTGCAGGTTGTATAGGCTAAAAACTGAGAAATTAGTTCTGTCGTATGTAACGTTTTACGGCGAAGCCTTTTAAATTACATTACGGTAGAGCCGGTCACTTATTTTTGATTTAAGGTGAAAAAAAAGATGCAAACAAACTTTCCGTTCATGCTGCCTCACATTGGTTTATGACTTATAATGTGGTGTCCCCCCTCTAAGATCATAGCTTGTTAGCCCCAGGACAACAAGTTATATCTATAGAGGGATTTTCTTGGTCATTCGCTTTTGAAGTACCACGGAGACACCCATGATGGAAATCTCTTATTGGCATTTTCACGCAGGCTTGTTTTATTTGCCTCTTATTTCTTAACCTTAGAAGTTTTTGTCAAATCCCATTTGGAATTGGTTAGAAATGAAAATGAAAGTGTTTTGGAGTGGCTATCTGCAAACAGTAATCGATACACCTGTTTCTGTTGGAAGGATATGCACGATATAAAAACTGTCAACACTCGACAGAAACAAGCCAAATTTTCTAACCTGAATAGTTTTTTTTTTTTTTTTTTTTTTGCTTGTTTTATGGCTTATACTCCAGTCAAGGAGCCTACAGCCAACTATAGACTAATGTCAGTGTGTGAATGTTTGTTTAATGTCAGAAGACAACAGGGGACTTGAAACATCCATGCTCAAAGCACTCAGATTTCCACTGTAATCTTTGCCGTGGACCCACTTTTAAGGAGACCGAGCGACAAGACGAGTGAAAAATCTGCTGCCACTACCGGGATTCGAACCCGGGACCTATGGATTGGCAGTCAGGTGTCCTGACCACCAAGCCACCGAGGCCGGCTAACCTGAATAGTTGTATTAGGATTGTGTGTCCTGATAGCCCAGAGACAAATAGAGACCCAGCACAAAGCTTGCGACAGGTGTCCACTTTCAGGGGCTCAATTTTGGTCGGAACTCATCGGAACAACAGCCAACTATTGCCTACTGTTGACTGCTGAGCGTGTGTTTTCATTCGACAAGCAAAACCTGTATCCGTTTCCGGGACGGCGAACCAATCACAGCCTTTTGTTGAGCTTCATTCTTCAACAGTAGGCAATGTTTATCGTTGCAGCCGGTGATGACTCCCGAACAAAACTGTGACCGCTAAACTTGCTTCACTTTTCTAACACGGGAAGCATACGGTGTGCTGGGTCTCTATTTGTCTTTGTGACAGCCACTCTAAAACTATTGCTTTTGCATTTAAAACCAGTTTTCCCTTGAATTAATTTACAATGTCTGACATAAGGTTAAAATTAAAGAGGCAAACTAACCAGAAACAAACCGTGTCTATGCTATTTCACTTTGGAATAGAACTTATAACATAGCCTCGCCCTTCGACGGTCATAAAGCTTGTTGGCCCCAGAATGAAAAAGTTTGTTTGTTTGTTATTTTTTGTTTTTTTCGAAGCTGGCAACGTTGACAAAACGGGTTGAAACCATTTAAAATCATGACCGTCAAGAAGAGGAACAGCTACTCGTAAGTCTTAAGGTCTTGCGGTCGGACTTAATTGTCAAAACACGCAGGACCTCACTTTTGGCGACACAGAAATTCACCGATGTAGGATGCGGACGCATTCGTAAAACCATTGTTGACAAATCTGGCGGGAAATTCGAACAAAATTGCTTTCAGTTAAATGGGAGAATAGCCTGTAACTTTACACGAAACGGCAGCCTTGCTGGTAACGCGTCTGCAGTGTTGCCAGATTTGAGAT
Organism: Trialeurodes vaporariorum; assembly: GCA_011764245.1. Lineage (NCBI taxonomy): Eukaryota > Metazoa > Arthropoda > Insecta > Hemiptera > Aleyrodidae > Trialeurodes > Trialeurodes vaporariorum. Next base: position 60,964,866 of record VMOF01000002.1, read on the forward strand.
TAAAATCTGTATAATTTTTACTGATTCTTATGGGAAAGATACGATTACAAATCGTATACCTGGCAACACTGTGAGCCAGCCAGATCTCGAGTTGCTGTCTTACCACGTAAAAAGAAATACGGGAACCTACGGAGCTGGAGCGAGGGAAGTATCTGTCACCGGTGGCACCGGTGAGTGTGAGAAGCAGAATTTTCCACCACCACCGCCCCTCCTCTAATCTGAATCCGAGGCTTTGAAGGGAGTAATTTTTCGTCTAGAAAACAAAATAATCTTTCAGAGGGTCTTTCTAGTACCATTTATTCGCATCAATCAAGGAAAGAAATCCGATTTTATTTTTCGGTTCGGGTGAAGATTTGAGTTTTGGAACTTTTTTGGGGACATCGAGTGCCAAAGTCAACAAAACCATTTCTATACCCAATCAAGAGCGTTGTATATTGTATATATTGCTGTCTCTCACTGTTGAGTTACTATTTTCGCCCCCCCCCCCCCCCGTCGCGTCGTGGAACTGATACAAATGTCAATGTGTATGGGGACTGCATTGGTGTCATCCATCGTTACTGAATAGACGGATAGGGTGAGATAAAAAAATGCACAACCGTTGGGTCGAGTGAAATCTTCACCCGAACCTCATAATAAAATTCGCTTAAAGGCGGATTCGGAAATACCTTAGGAAAAGGGCAATTTGAGTGCGAATGTGTAGGGGTTGGAGGGACCAAGGCTCAGCGGTATCCTCCTCAATAGTTAGAAAAACTTAACTCTTCGGCAGGAACCATCATCGGGTACATACATACACAGACTGTCAAATTTGCCTCTTTTTTTCGAAAATTGAGAGGCATTTTCCAATGGTTTTTTTGGGAGTTTTTCGGAAGTCCCTCCTCCTCCTCCTCCTCCCCCTTTCCCCTCCTCAAAATTTGGGAAAACCACTTTCCTCTCCTAAAAAACTTGAAAAGTACACCAGTGCTCAGAACTATTGAAGCTTCTACCAAGAGTCTTGTGACTGCATGATGCAATGGGGCAGTTTGAAGGGTCTGAAATGTTGTATTTTTTTTTAAGGAAAAAGTAAGTACTAGATGTGCGAGGACAAAAATAATTTTGGTTTCTAATTAAGTCTCATTGTTCCGAAGATGAGATTTTGGCCCAAAACACATTGTTCTAATGGGAATTTTGCGTAGTGACGTCACTATACGCACATGATTTCTAACAACTTCACCCGAGTGTATCTCCAAAACCGGGACTTTTATGAAAAAATCAAAGGCACCATTGTTCTCAGCTCATCAAGTACTATCATTTTCTACGTAAAAACACACACAAATTTCAGACCCTCGCAACTGCCTCATTTTGCAGACGCATTTTTCAAAATCGTAAAGTACCAAATAGTGATACATTGCTGCCGTATATTGGCATATTGAACAAATTTTGCTGTTCAAGCAAACAAAATCACGAGGAATTTGCGGATGATAGCAAATGCAAGAAATTCACACAATTACTGTAATGGCTTTAGGAGGAGGGAGGGAGAGATGGAGGATGAGACTTCGGTCTCAGAAAAGGAATATGTGCGTGTACGTCAAATGTATTGCTTCAAAATAGGGAGGGGGGGGGAAGGGCGAGGGAGGAATAATAGAACGAAGGAGTGAAGTAGGAGGAAGCGGATAGTGGCGCGCTAGTTTATACACTCCGTATTGTTTATGAGAAATCTCTTGGTTTAAATTAAGAAGGTGCAAAAGATAACAATGAGTGGAAAAAGGAGACGAGGAAAAACCGAAAAACCGTACTTGAGAAAGAAGCGGAGAGAGAGATAGGGAGAGAAGGAGAGAGAGAGAGGGAGAGAGAGAGGGAGGGAGAGAGAGAAACGAAAAGATGGTTTATACCATACGGCGATAAACAACAACTAAACTATGTTCTACGTATTGTATGAGCTGAGGTACGGACGTCTGCTAACTTTTGCGATTCTACGCTGAGATAAACGGGTGCACAACCAACAGAAACGGTCGAAGGAGACTTTTTGGAGGGGAAGGGAAGATAGCGCACAGTCGGATTATTTCTCGAGAGAATCTGTACTTCGATAATGCATTTCCTACATTTTCCCGCGGAAATACTTTGTTATTATTTTCACTTGTCGGTGGTTTTTATTTCTTTTTATTTCTTTCTCTCTTTCTCTCTTTCTCTCTCTCTCTTTCTCTCTCTCTCTCTCTCTCTCTCTCTCTCTCTCTCTCTCTCTCTCTCTCTCTCTCTCTCTCTCATCCTTCCTTCCTTCCTTCCTTAATTACTACTACTACCTTTCTTCCTTCCTTCCTTTTTTTCATTCTTTCTTGAACGAGTGAACATTAATTATCAATTAAATTGAAAAGTTACCAAAAGATTGGTTTTATTTTTAAGTTAAACGTAACTTATTCACATGGGTTTGATTTTTCTTCTGCCCCTGGTAAAATTGAATATTACAATATTGGTCATAATCGAACGTTGGATGTTGAAGCAAAGTTTTCCATATGCAATTACCGTGAGGCCGATAATCTTATCATGTTAAAGTCAAAATATTATCATGTTACAGTTGAAACGATATCATGCTCTTCTAATAATGAGCACTGTGTCCAGCTGACTTCAGAGTTCAGAGCTTTATTCATTGAACTTTGAACCAACTTGAAATAATATTAATGCCAATGATGAAATCAGGAATCAATCACATTGACATTAACACGATGTTATACTGCTTTTATACTGATTGCCTGTGGAAAGAATCTCAATAATGCGCATACCAAACACCATATCTTTCTAATATCTTTACCTTCATTTGTAACGAAAATGTTCCGTCCAAGTATAACCACCATGTGGAGATTGAAAAAATTGTTCGAGCGTCGCGGTTAAAACTTGCAGTCGAATATAGTTGAAAGTTAAACTAATACGTGGTTTCAACCGATGTCATCTACTTGATGTGCAAAGTTCAAACTTTTTTGAACTGGTTTGAACCACTGTGATGCGGCATAGTAAAAAACCCCTCCACCATCAGTCAATATCAAACCATTTTTATCTAGATGGAGAATTTCTTTAACCATTGTATGAACGGTTTTAGATCACTGTGTTAGAAAAAAATTTGAGCTAGTAATCTCTACCCGCGTTCAAAATACGTCGTTTCGGTCTCGGTTGAATTGAAACAACACTTTGTGATTGTTCGGGCGGTATTGGACCACCATGGGCCTTGGGGAATAGGAATACCCTTTCCAGCAATTGCCATGCCGCGCGACGGGCCCTCCCACCCTCCCTATTCGGTTAATATTAACCATTTTTACATCGCAAAGTACTTAGCTCAATGAGTGAATTATGTATGAAAGTATCATGTACACCACTATCGAGTTGACGTCATTTACCTGTAACATGCTCATTTCAAAGAATGCAAAATCATATTTTAGTACAAAAAATATATGTATCTTTATCTCTAAAAAGGATAGCAGAAATGAATCGTATTGATACTAATGCGACTTAATGGTCTTCGCCTTTGAAGAAATTGAAAAGGATCTGGAAAGCTGGTCGATATGCAATGACTCGTAAGAATACAAGATTCCGCGTTTACTATTGCAAAATGAACCCTCCACAATTAACTATCTTCGGTTTTTAGTGGTTTATGTGTTGACTGTTGACACACATGTTTTTAAGTGTAGTTTTTTTTTTCGAATTTTCAACAATGTTTTCGAACGCACAAGTGTCAGATATTCCCACGCTTTTTCTTATACTGCCGCGTTTACGGTTTATTAACCCCTTATGGACCAAGCCCGAGTTTACTCGTTTTTCTCCTCGAGTCCATTTCACATTGTTTTAATCTTCATTCCGGATAAACGCAAATATAGATGAAAACACTCCAGTAGATAAGATCTCATTCGGGCGCCTTCAATTCGTCGAATAGGCAATTCCAACTCCACCGAGTACGAACAGTTAACTACCTTCCCTGTATAAACGGAGGAGTGGCGTTCTCTTGAACTAACCTGGTCATTAAAGGGTTAATAAGTTGAAACAATGAAACACCCTTATCTCGTGTTCATGTTCGAAACTGGCTCAAGAAACATGCATTTATAATGCATGTCATAATTACATTTTGTAAGCATTCGATTTTGAGGTCAAATGAATCGGAATTTTGTTTTAACGCCTTGAGTTTGTTCTTCGATTCTCTCCTTTTTTGGAGAGATCTAAAAAAAAAAAAAAAAAAAAAAAAAAAAAAAAAAAATACATCGGAAGTTTTGAAACCAATGAAAATTATAGGCCCTACAAAATGAATGAAAGCCCGTTAAGGGTACTCTCGCAATAACCCGATACTCTAGGGCATTTGCAAGGGTCTAGAATTTTGTGTTTTTTATAAGAAAATAAAAGTACTAATAATTTGAGAACAAAGGGGCTTTGGTTTTTCCCCAATGTTCCGGTTTTGGAGATACAGTCGTGTAAAGTTTCAAAAAATAGTTTGTCAGTAATTGTAGTGACGACACAATAACGCGGAATTCCCAATTAAATCGATATATTGTGGGCCAAAATTGCATCCCCAGACCTATCATACCTATTTAGAAACCAAAAGACATATTTGCTTTCAAATCTCTGAGTACTTTTATCGGCCTTCGAAAAAACACCAAAATTCAAAACCTTCCAACTGCCCCATTGAAAAACACAAAACTGTATCCAAGACAATCCTACCAAACCTTTTTTCTGCGACACTCTGTAGGTAGGTATATAAAGAGAATGTATAGAAATAATGTATTTTTTATGAAAAGAATTAGTGTTGTGTGTGACACATTTCTCGCGACTGAAACGGCGTTTCTTTGATTTAAAAAGCCCTGAGTATTGTGCTGAAAACATGAACACATAGTGCGCGTTTTGGTCAATTCATCTTATACGCGATGCTCCACGCGCTCTTCGCTGTAAGCAAAGACACATTGATGTAGTTTTCAGACGCGTTTTCAACGATGACCCTGAGTCCTTGCGTCCATGCGATTACTCTCGCCCGTCTGTATCATTGTTGTCAAATTTGGCGGGAAATTCAAAAAGTTTTCATTGACTTAAATGCGGATATGTGTATAATCATTTTCGGAACGACAGATCTGGTCACGGATGCGTTCGTTGGTTAAGGGAACGTTTTGAACGCTTATTCATCAACTTGACACCTACATGAAGACACCTGCCCCTAGGAAATGTCAAGAGTGTGTCCTCATATTCAAATCCACAGCCAGCCGGCACACAGGGATACAAAACCTCACATGTTTTGGACACTAAAGAGCAAATAATAAACTAGAGTCGCAATCACATAATGGGTAATGCTGATAAGAGTCGGCTTCTGATTGGCTGGAAATGGAGGGAAATGCGTGGGTCCAATTTTTTTCGGCCTTATGGAAATTAACACGGGGTTTTCGTTCCGGGCCATTTATCTCGAAATCTGTATAACTTTGACGCGTCGAAGAGACTGTCTCGCAGTTGAGAAGTAAAAATAATACTGTGTTTTTATGCTTGGCGTGTGTTGAGTAACTCACTATTGTGTGCTTTTCAATGGAGACAGTCTCTTCGAATTTTCAATACACTGGTATTTATGACCTATCAATTAGTTGAGAAAATTCTGCTGAATTGCTTCGTATTAATTGCGATGCGTCAATTTTACGCAGGTTTCGAGATAAACGGCCCGGAACGAAAACCCCGTGTTAATTTCCATAAGGCCGAAAAAAGTTTGGACCTTCGCATTTCCCTCCATTTTAAGCCAATCAGAAGCCGACTCTTATCAGCATTGATCACGTTAGTTCTCAAAGCAATTACGACTCTTATTGTTTACTTTTTGATTACGAATGATATCTATTATACAATATGTTTCAGAAGTTTCACAGTATGTTGCGGACTTTTTGAATTCTGTGAAAACCGAACGTTGGGTTTTTGGGGGTGAACTTTCACGTGAAATGGTCCATTTCCCTCTAAAACCCCCTCCTCAAATTTAGGAGAGTTTTTGGCCCCTAACTCAAAATTTTCAAATCATGATCCCAACCTCGTGATACATCGTTGAAAAGGACGTAAATAACTGAGCATTTTGGCGGGAACCGAAGGTCGATGTAGTTTAAAGTTTTTGAGATATTGAAGGCCAAAGTTCAATTTGCACCCATTTTCAAAAAATCATTACTCCAATTTAAAAGTCAGAATTTAAAAAAAATATTAGTCCAGAATACTCTATAAAGCAAGCACTTTTCAGAAAAAAAATACAACTATGGCACAAATTTGGCCAAAATTTCGTTTTAGAGCCCCCAAAAATGATTAGCGTTTTTATTCCAACAGGGGGCTATCTCAAAATTTCCGGAGGACGGCCCCTGATCGAGTGATATATCGATCAAAAAGGCATAAAAAACTGAGCATGTTGGCGCAAACTGGAGGTCGATATCGGTTTTCAAATTCAAGATATCGAATATCAAAGTTAGATTTACAAAGTTCAATATCTTGAAATTGAAAACTGATATCGACCTCCAGTTTGCGCCAAAATGCTTAGTTTTTTTGCCTTTCTGATCGATGTATCACTCAATCAGGGGCCGTCCTTCGGAAATTTTGAGATAGCCCCTGTGGGGGTAAAAACGCCAACAATTTTGGGGGCTCTGAAACAAAATTTTGGCCAAATTTGTGTCTTAGTTGTATTTTTTTCTAAAAAGTGCTTGCTTTTTAGAGTGTTCTGGACTAATATTTTTTTAAATTCTGACTTTTTAAATAGGAGTAATTTGAAAATAAGTCCAAATCGAATTTTGGCCTTCGATGTCTCAAAAACTAAAAACGACATCGATCTTCGTTTTCACCCAAAACGCTCAGTTTTTTACATCTTTTTCAACAATTTATCACAAGGTAGGGATCATTATTTGAAAATTTTGAGTTGGGGGCCAGAAATTCCCCCTAAATTGGGTTAGAGGAAAATGGACCCTCTCACGTGAAAGTTTGTCCCCAAAAACCCTACGTTCAGTTTTTACAGATTTCAAAAATTCCGCACCGTTCTCGAGATACAGATGGGTGGCTAGGACTTCTGAAACATCGCTTTGCACTGTGTCTTTTTAAACCCTTGTAAAAGGTCGAATGCGAAGGTGTTCACGGGTTCACCGAATACCCGATAGTACGATGTATTTAGTGGGCTTAAATGGAAAAACTGCAACGATGCCAAATTGTACGCTACGCCAATGTACTGTGGCTGAGAGTTTGGTCTCTATTATGGATGGTCTCTGTGGGTTCAATAAGCGAATCGAAGGTAGCTCGAGTTTGAGTGTTTCTCTTACATTTCTTTACCTGATTTTGACGTCATCGCAGTACGAATGCCTTCACTTTTAAACTTAAATCATGGTACACAATGATCATTGACCATTGAGCACTGAGTCTGCTGTGACGGGTTTCGCGAAATCGCGGCGCATAGCTCTCCAGGCAACTGTGCCCCCCTTCCCACTACTCCCCCTCCGCTGCCGCATTACCATCGAGATGGCGCAAGCCAAGCCCCTCTATGGTTATAGTCCAAACAATGGAGGATTTATGAAGGAAAGTTCTGTAGAAGTTGTATTACACGTCGGCTCCTCAGTATTTTGAGTTGCTAAATCCGAATCTGATGTTGTTCACCAAAATTGTCCTGAACTTTTTACTGAAATTACGGAAAACTGAACACATTTTAGGATGTTGGTGGTTCCGTGGTTCCTTCATTATAATTGTAACTCGGTTAGCGTTCGTCAGATTTAATAAATACCCTGTAATTTGTGCAGTGTTCCGGAATTTTCGTAAAATATTGAAGAAAATTTCGGTATGGGTAACATTAGATTTGGATTCAGCGACCCAAAATGTAACGAAATCGGCATAAAATAGAATCTTGGGCTGTCATCCCTGTCTACTCCAATGTCGAATATATTCGACTGAATAAGTCTAAATTCGGATGTATTTGACAAAAATCAGCTCAAGAAAAGAAAGAAAAAAAATTAAAAATGGGAAAAAAAGAAGAAAATAAAAAAAAAAAAAAAAAAAAAAAAAAAAAAAAAAAAATGTATAAAAAAAAAAAAAAAAAAAAAAGAACAGAAATAATTTAAAAAAAAATATAAAAATAAAAACAAAACAAAAATAAAATAAAATAAAAATAAAATAAAAAAAAAAATAAAGAAGAAAAATTAATTAAATTAAAGAGGAAACGTCGAGAGAGTGGGAAAGGTTGAAACGCGTTGGTCAAAATACTCTGGTGTGCGGCGGGACGGTTGTTCGTTGATGGTTGATGCAGTTCCGTTGCCGTTGACGTTCAGTCTCGCCATGGTCTCGCCCGCGCCTGCCTGCGCCTAACGTCGACCACCGCTTCAACCAACCATTTAGGAAGTTTGTTTTTTCCCTTTTATTTATAATACATCAGCTTTATTGCACCTTGCCGAGCACAGCGCGTGAAATATGCATAGGGCAATGTTGAAGAGTGCAGAGAATGTTAAATGTGCAAAGTGCATTCATTTCGACGCTGATGCCTTCCTTTAGTACAGAGTTGTCGGACGAAGGAGAGACAAAATGCCAGATATCCAACTATCACTACCAAAGCTGCCGCTTTGCATAGAATTAATGGCTTTTTCAATTCACCGATGATTCAATCGGTTGAGAAAAGATTACACAGTTCAGTTCAGTGAATGACTGCAACGCGTGAAAATAATCCGTTTGTAATCTTTTCTCAACCGGTGATGTCGTCGATGACTTTAAAAAAATTGCGGTTATTTTAATAAATTGACGGAGTTTCCATCGACTGAGAAAAGATTATAGATCGGAGTATGTTCGCGCAGCACAGTCATACACTGAACTGAAACCATGTAATCTTTCTTCAACCGGTGGAACCATCGGTGAATTGAAAAGTGCCATTAATTCTATGCAAAACGGCAGCTCTGCCTACTGTACGGTCAGGAATACAAAATTTAGTCATTTTTTGAAACCTATCAGGCAACTGTACTCTAGTACCACAGTGTGTTGGAGGCAGCTCAGTAGATTGAAACATGTACCTACTTTTCCGGACAAAATGGGTCAGTCAGGTAGAGCGACCTTTTTGCGGATCTGATGATGAATTTTGTAATTACTCGATGATTCCAACGGCTGGTAAAAAGCTAGACATATTTCAATTCAGCAGTATCACTGTAACGTACGTAAATGCTCAGATCTCTAATCTGGGTTTCAACCGATGAAATCATCGGTGAAAATGAATATTCCATCCAAAGTCAACGATATCTACACTGTGCTGGCCAAGAAGATTATAGAGCAGAGTGTCGCGGGTTTTAGTCACTCTGTTGAAGTGAACTGTGTAATTTTTTTGTCAACCGGCGGAATCATCGGTGATGTAAGAAATTTACACTTAAGATCTGCTAAACAGTAGTCCTGCTGTTATAAGTAGATATATTTTTGCTACAGCAAATTGTGAAATTCTGCGGAAACAACGATGCGAAACTTGAAATTTTCAAAATTCAGCAATATCAACTCAAGGAAAAAACTATATAGAATCGCCTTTTTTCCAGTAACCCGCATTAAATTTAATACTGTTTTCATTGACTATAGCTATATACATACACAGACGGAAACACTCTATAGAAAGAATATTTTTCACATAACCTCAGAGACTTGAATGCAGGGGTAGCAACGTATAGATGCAATAAACTGTTTCGAAGAAAAATGGATGATCGAATAGAATGGTAAATGGCAATGAGTTATAACTTTAGAGTGGCACATCAAGGAACGTTCCGCTGGTTCATTGTTGTTACCTAGGGCGCCGCCATCTTGCCGTAAAAATCGATTTTGAGGTTATTTCCGGTCGTTTCGTAAACAAACTCGGGCATCGCCGGAACCGGCCTTCAAAATTTAACCTCAAACCTTGGAATCTGCCGTCCAAATTCCGCTTTTTCCCGGGATTCCTTCTACCCTGTAAGGCACAAGGTGGACCAGCCCGCTGCCACTCTAAAGTTATAGCTCATTGGTAAATGGATGAATCAATCAGATGCAGGTAGTTGATTTAATTAGATACATCCCACCTGTTGATGATTTGTGGTTTAGAAACGTTCCTGATAGTGAAACAGTCCAAGCAACAATCTGACGTAACCTACGTCTTCGCGGCCCATCCTTGCCACAACTCACAAACCTCCACTGGTTCAAACAAATCCGATTCTCAATCCACTGAGTTCCATTTGAATTCAAAAAACTTAACGCCATGCTAAAAAGAAGTGCTCTGTATGAGTATATATGTATGTATGTAAATATTACATCTATAGGAACTATACAGTACGTCCCAAAAGTCTCAACCGTTAAATCTACGTAAAAAAACCGATCTTCAGGGGATTCACTGATTCCCTGAGAAAGCTATACTTTTTAAAAGGTTCAAATGGCAAAAAAAAAAACGTGGTTGCCAAACAGCACGAGCCACCACTGGCAGTTGCGGCTCGTGCAATTTGGCAAACATGCCAATTTTCCATTTAAACCCATGAAATAGTATCGATATCTTGGGGGTGCAATTGCACCTCTTGAAGATCGATTGTTTGACATAGGTTTAAATGGAATGAGTTCGTTGTTGCCGAACAGCACGAGCCGCCCCCTGGACTTCTGGAACGCACTGTATATCGGAAGGACCCGGGAACGAGGATCGGAAACCTCGCCGATCGCCCATAAGCCCGTTGACTGTTGAGTTTTGAACGATGAAACTCGAGATCGGTGTCCTGGGGGGGCTATCTCGTTCTCGGGAGGACCCCTTTCTCCGACTGACGTGTGAAATCTGGTCCATTTGGTCCATTATGTTACATCTCTCGTGTATTAGGAAGAAAAAATAATTTCTTGATTTATGTGCGGGGTGCCTTCCGCGTTATGAATCATATCTCCGTCGTTGACGCCGACTCCGCGACTCCAACCAGTGTTGCCAGATCGAGGGTAAAAAACCGTATTGTCCCTCATTTAAATCAATGTAAAACGTACGGCTTTTTCACCCCAATCTGGCAACACTGGCTCCAACTCAACTCGTTTCATTTAAACGTTTGATTCATATTTAGTCTTCACGTGCGCGCGCACGACTTCTTCCCCTTGATCCCCCCCCCACCCTCCGCTGAAAGTTTCGCTTCCACGCCTGATCGTCAAAGTTGACTCGGTCACTCTTCTTCACCTTCGCCGTTCAAAATTAATTTTAAATGGGTAATCAATATTTGAACGAGAATAAACAAGAATACAACTTCATTCGGCACCTCTTTATTTTTACACCAAATAAACCTATATTTGTTATAACTTTATAATGTTAATACAAACATTTTTAACTACTCATTTACTATAATAATTAATACAGAATAAATCATAATTGATACTCTATTTGCATACAGCAAAACCTTGCAAAAGGTTCACTGCATGAGCGCTTTATAGTCTTCGATCTGTTGTATGTAAACCAGAGTTGCCGTTCCGCGGTGTATATTTAATGGCAGTTTTTAATTCTTCGAGAAAAGATTACACAGCTCAGTATGACTGTATGACTGTAATGAACAAAAATACTCGCATCCACTATCTTTTCTCAATCACTGGAGCCGTTGATGACTTTAAAAAACTAAGAGGGGGCAAAATTCACGTGACAGCCTCTGATCTCTCCTTTTCTAACTCTTGCATTCCAATGGGAGAAGAAAGAGAATGATAGATTTCTGGATCCGCCAATGACCAGCTCAGAGATCAGCTGATCCTCGTTGTAATAATTTCCATATTCCCAACCTAACCTTACTTTCTTTTTGACCATCGTCCGTGTATACGTCGCACTTATCACACTTCTTACATTGAAGAATCCCGGTCATTTGAGACGCGAAGCAAGGACGAGAAACGTTACGTTTAAGTTACGTTTCATATACGCAAGACAAGAGGGCAGTAAAAAAAGAATTTTCTTCCAAAGGTCAAAGAGTCACGGATGCAACTCAAGATAATTGATTGTGCCGTCCTCCTCATATCGCACCCAAGAGTGGCCACCGCCCCCGCCCCGCTCACATTCACACCGGGCAGTCATGGGTGGATCCAGAAATCTCTCTCTCTCTCTCTCTCCCCCTCTCTCTCTCTCTCTCTCTCTCTCTCTCTCTCTCTCTCTCTCTCTCTCTCTCTCTTTCTATATAGGATAGGTGCTAAAGCCACGTGACTGCCCCTCCTTCTATCCTTTTCTAACACATGCGTTCAAATGGGCGGAGATAGCTAGAATGACTAATCCCTGGTTCTAGGCAAAGAAGCAAGCAGTCTGGTCAGCTTAGGATCTCCGGCGCACGCAGTGGGGAGAAATTTGCAATTTATTGGTCAAAAATCAACGGTCAAAATCACACCTGACATTTTTATCATTTTAACCCTTTATATCCGGCACTATTACAAATCCTTCTCACAAATTCTTTATCAATCTCAAAAAATAGAATGAACTTTTCTCGTTTAGTTTGATCTGCAAAGAAATTTTTTAAAAATTCGTTTAAAACCATGTTAATTTGATGATATAAGTTTGTACCGTCAGGATACAAAATCTTAAAGCTGGACTGATTTTAGACTCTATACGTCCGTACATTCCCATGCTAGAATCATGTGTTTGAAATGGTTCAAGTGAGTAATATTTAGTCCTAGAAGATTGGAAACTATAAAATGAGGTAATTTTAGCTTTTTGGCGTTTGACTTTCGAATCGGTCTTCTCGGGCAACCGTGCGGCACAGTGAAGATAGTTCGTTTGATGTTTTAACTATATGTTGGGTGTGACAAAATGATCACGTAATATTTTGACATTTTAAATTTGCCCCTCAAAACAAAGGTTTTTAGAACTAATATTGTCAGTGATATTGCCCCTCACAGATGATGAGTCAACCCGACTTTGTTACTTAATATATTGAAAGACTTACCATTGAGTGACCAAGATATTCTGCCGCATTATCTGATATGTACAGAAGTTTCCCGTTTTGAGTCATCATCAACAAAAAGCCACTCAGCGCCTGCAAATCAGACAAGTTAAACTTATGAAATTAATGTGAAAATTGATTGATTAAATGAACTAATTATTCATCGATAGATGGAAGTTCAAAACATGCATAAGTATTCAATGTGACCAAGATTTCATCTCAGGCGTGTCGAAAAAAAGAGGGGGGAAAATTCGATCCATGTTCTCAGAAATGTATATCAAAATCATATTTTTTTATAACTTCTGACTTTTCTTTTTTATACCATCATTGTAGGTATAAGCCTTGCGATTATGATGACCTCGACGCGATGAGGAAATTCTGAAATTTCGCTCAACTGGGCAACCCAATGATTCCAGGTTTGGTCAACGATGTAAGATTCCTAATGATAACAGCGGCGGCTATTGAATTTTGGATTGTAGCAAAAATGGATTCTCTCCATTTAAACCTATGAAAAATAATCGACATTCAGGTGGTCCTTCAAATCCCCAAGAAATCGATACTTTTGCATAGGTTCAATAGACAAAAAGCGTGGTTGCCATATTGCAAGTCCCGCCACTGAATGATAGAATATAAAAGAGCGTACGCAAAGATTGATAAGAGAATGGTTTCAAAACTTTTTTACGTTAGAAATCAAAGTAAAGTTTTGTAACAGCATTCATTGAAAAAATAATATTTATATAAGTAATGCCAAAAAGCAGCCTTTTTAAATAGCTTCACTGTGTAAAATTTTTAGCTCTACCTGAGAAAATTGCAGTTGTACCGAAGCACTACTTCGATAGAGTAGCAGCCTTTTTACTTGCTTTTGCTGTACTGAAATAGTGCTTCGGTACAAAGTGCAACTTGCTCCGGTAAAACTAAAACTTTTGCTCTGCGAAGCTATTTTAAAAGGCGACTTCGGCTCGTCTTGAACTTCGTTTTTACAGTTATTGCCAGCTCGTGGTAGAGAACTGTCCATATGACTATTCTTTAGTACTTGATCATTTCTAATACGTACTATGTTCGTTCATACCTCGATGAAATGAATGTTGGGACCGCAAAGAATAAAAGCCTCGGAAGCACTTTCTAAACGGTTGACACGGTTTTCTCCGGTTAACAAAAAGATTACTCAGTCCAGTTTAGCACTGTGTCTAGAACCCACGGAAATGCATAGAAAGAATAAAGTTGCAAAATCTTTGCAGCAACTGATGTCCCGTACCTCATTTGTGTACATTTCAACTCTTCACTGTATGATAGACGGTTTTACTAGAGGAGAGTATGGCGATGGGGTCTGCAATCATTGAGCTCTTAGGGTCCAATTTCAAGATGGCGGCGGTCGTGTTGTTTGAGGTTATGTTACATTGTTGATGAGAACGGTGTCGGTGAACGGTGAGTTGGATGGCCGTCTCCAATACCGCCTCTACTCATACCATGCTGCTTCTTTTGAAAAAGTGGGGTTAGGGTTCGTCTTGGTACATGTAAGCTTATGGAAAGCTTATGGCGTTATCGAGGTTTTGGTTCGTTTTTTGAAGTTCAACCAAAATTAGAAAAGTACGTCAGTAATGAAAGTTTATGGCTTAGTTACTTCCCCAAAGCAGTAGAAGAGTTGAAAATCATGTTTTGAGAGGATAAATCTCGATTTTGCATTTCACCAAAATTTCATTCTCCATAAGCGTAGGTAAGTATACCAAGACGACCCTGACCTCAAAGAAGCAGCTTGGTATGTTTAGAGACGGTATTGCCGTCTCCCGCTAGAAAACCTCAACGGTTACTCGATCAACCCGGTCGGCCATCTTGAAATTGGGCCCTAAGAGCTCCTTGAACGTCTAAAATGTCGCAGCCAATTCACTGACTGCCATACTCTCTCATATATAGGTACTCTAGGTTTTACTGATTAGAGTACTCTAAGTTTACTCTAAGTTTGTTAATAATCCCCAACTATTTCTCTCACTCTCGCATGACTCGCATAAGTATTGCTATCTCACTTTCATTGCTAAAATCGTACAGAGGCTTTTTTTTATTTTTTTATATTTTTTTATTTTTATTTTTTTTTGGCAGAAATGCATTTTATGAGTCATAGTAATACAATTTTGATAAAAAAAAATGTCGCGAAACAAAAATTAAGAATTTCGACACAAGAAATGAACGAGATGCACCGCACATGAGGATTACTGGAGAGTGAGAGAGATAGTGTTGCTGCGTGGAATGTCAGGCAAGTTTTGTCATAGCTAATTGCCACCGATGAGAGCATATTGTTGGCTAATCCTTGACCTAAAGCCGTCAATAATTCAAATGGTTTCATACTTTTACTTTATTCAGTAAAAATTGGAAAAAGTCGACACCATTTGCTCCTTTCTCTCATAAATCGATTGCATTCAAATAAGATTATTACATCGACCTTAATGGACAATCAGAGACTTCATGTGCGATTTTCTCAGAAATCAGAATTGAGGAGCTCTTTGGAAAAACCACGTAAAAAACACAGGGAATGATGTCAACCCATTTGACTCATCAGAAACATTCGTACAATAACACTTTAAAATGTGACTTTTTTAGGACAAGCATATCCTCTGTTTTTCCAAAGAAGTCCTCAATTGTGGACTAAGTACCACTTTGGTACTGCGGGCGGCTCATTAATCATTAAACCGAATTCTCGCCTCACGTAAATTCTTCCGCGGAAAAAACATCATCGATCGTTGACCGAATTTCTATCTGCATTCGGTGAGTGGTGAGTTCCTTGCCTTCTTTGTTGTTTGATGTCGGTATTTTCGATTTAAATATTTGCGCATCCGCATTGCGCACTAATACAGAGTTTATAAGCAGTGATGCCAGCTTTGGCAGTAAAGACACATATTTTCCTTATGCTTTAAATTAAAGGTTTTTTTTTTTTTTTTTTCTCCATCGGAAGATAGTTTCTATGACTTGAGTCCCTGTGTGTAGAGTGAGACAAGTGAAACCACATGGGGCCACCGCCATTGGATGCGTTTTTGCACATTTGTTTGCATTCTGGGGGCCGTTGTTGTCTTTTGGTCCAATGCAAAGATTACAGTGCCGTATAGAGTTTCTTACGGTGTAACCTTTCACTGCTTTTGTTGATCGACATCTATTTACGCTTTTAAAGACTATTTTGAGAATTACATAGATATTCTTGAGGTGCATCATGATTAAAATTAACAAGTTCCACGACGAGTAACCCTTCTATCCGTAAAATACCGTTGGACCCCTTCGTTTGTAAACAAAAGTATTTAAACAAGTTCGCAAAAATGCATCCAGTGGTGGCACCCGTAGAGTTTAAAACTCATAATCAATCAGCGAGGTTTACTACCCGCGTCTTAACTGTCCACCAACGAGCTATTGCGATAGAGAGGATTTTTGGGACGTTATGTTGTGGCAGCACGGAGGCAGCCACGATCGAAATCTCCTATGGACGTTTTTGTTTTTTTTTTTTTTTTTTTTTTTTTTTTTACAGAGGATCGGTTGGTTTGCCTCACTCTTTTTAACCTTTTCAAGTTAAAAAAAAAAAAAAAAAAAAAAAAAAAAAAAAAAAAAAAAAAAAAAAAAAAAAAAAGTGACTAATTCATTTGAGATTGGTTATAAACGAAAGTGCAAGTCTTTTAGAGTGCCTATTTGGACACAGAAATTGATATAACTGCTCGAAGAATTTGCACAATTAAGAAACTGACACATAACAGAATTTTGCAAAATTTGCTCACCTGTATAGTCTTAATCTCTTATGGACCAAGCCCGAGTATTCTCGTTTCTCTTCTCAAGTCTATTTCATATTGTTCCAGTCTTCATTCCCGATAAAAGTGGTTATGGATGAAAACACTTGAAAGATAAGATTTCGTTGAGCGCCTTCAATGCGTTGTGTAGGCAATTCCAGCTCCCTCGAGTACGAACAGTTTACCACCTTCCCTAAATAAATGGAAGAGTGGCGTTCTTTTGAACTAACCTTGTCGTTGAAGGGTTAATAGAATTCTGTGTGTGTGTGTGTTCAGATAGCCACTCTTAAGTATTTGCACTTTCGTTTAAAACCACTTTCCACTGGACTGGTTACAATTTTTAATTTAATGTTAAAAATACTAGGCAAACAAACCAGATTCAGATCGCTCATGCTGCCTCACTTTGAGATAGGACTTATAACATGTATCAGCCTCTCTATCACTGCCAGTAGCAAGGCGTGAAATTTGGCAAGGATGTACTTTCTTCACTTAAACTTACTGAAAGAATCGAATGCTTTGGTCATCGGCGATGGCTTGCTGTTTCGACCTTTCTAATGTATTTAAAGGGGGAAAAGAAACGTTGCCAAATTGCACGCCTCGCCACTGATCGCTGCAGCTCGTTCCTCTCTACATACAAGAACTCTACACTGAAAAAATAAATAGTTAAAAAAGTATAGAACAAAATGATTTGCTAAATTAACCTATAATTTTGTTAAATTAACAACTCGCATGCTAAATCAGCAATTCATTTTGTTAGCTTAACAACTTTTTTGCCCAACCAGCAAATCAAATAGTAAAAATAACAATTTTTATGCTGGAATAACAAATCAGTAAGTAAAATCAGCAATTTATTTTGCTGATATAACAAGCTGAATCGTTAGATCAACTACCTAATTGGGTTTAGTTCTGTATTTTTGTTTACTATTTAAAATTGCTAAATTGACAATGTCTATTTTGTTAAAAGAACACCATTATGTGGTTGATTTAATAACTATTTTTGTAAACTCAACAAATAAATTGTTAACTTAACAGAAAACACTGGTTGATTTAGCAACTTTCATTTTTTTTTTCAGTGTAACCATTTAACCGTTTTAGGGCCGCTTTTAAGACCGTCTGTTAAACGTTTAGAAGGTGGATGTTCTCGTTTAGCGGGCGAATTGCGAAATTAAGACTGCCAGTTCATCGTTTAACTGCTAGTTAAAATAGAGGGTAGATTTTGTGCCTGTTAAAATTTAGCAAGTGGATGTTCAGGCAATCGGACCAATCAGAGCGGGCGCCGAGTGCCGATGAAAGCCGAGAGCTCCCGAAGTGCCGAGGCAGCCGAGGCGCCATTGCTACTTTTAGGTTATGTCCAAGGCGTTACCATCTCCGGTCGGCAGAGCGCGCTCCGAAGGTCATTCGATGGTCGGCTCTGATTGGCTGAATCCTGTTGAATCACTGAAATTATGTATAACGGCTAGTACAGTGCTGACTGACAGTTAACTAGCGGTCGTAAAAGAGAACTGCTTGTTAAACTGTCTGTAATGTATAACTGTCAGTCAGTTTAACATCCATATTTCACGAATATCTTAAAAGCGGCCCTTAGTCTGCTTTAATGTAAAAGTGTAAAGTATGTAAAAATGTGTTTATTTTTTTTTTGTGCCAAATCTAGCATCACTGCTTTTTAAGCTCGATACTATTACGATACAACTTCACCGCTCTCGCCTTGGATTTCGCCTTCCCCCTCCTCTGCTCTCATCTACTTTGTCTGATTGCCTTCTTCTTTCGCTGTCATTTTCGTCGGATAAACCATTTCGCTCCTCTCTTGGTTAGGTTAGGGTTGCATCTCTCATCCACTTTCCTCGATTCCTCGTTTCCTTCTTCTTCTTCTTCCTCCTTTATCTTCTTGGGCTCTGGCTGCCCCGCTGAATTTCACGATTCTCATCTTCACTGTTTTCTTGAGGCTTGTTAACGGTTCCCGCGAGGTAATAAGGAATAATACAAAATACGGTTCTCCTCCGCGATCAATGTACTTGAGATTACTCTGATTTATATCCTACGAAACGTATTAAAACCACCCTTTTATCAATCTCTGAGTACGCCTTCTTATATTATCATTGCATAATCCTATCGTGGATCAAATCTATATACTTAGTCGATTATGGTGACCTGGACGTGATGAGCAATTGGACCAATTGCCTTATCAACAAATTCCACTTTTGATGGTTGATTTTTCTGTTAAATGCCAAGAATGTTGCAATGGTCGCCATTCCATCGCGATTCGTTTAATAAAGACAGTTCGGAACGGAGTAGAATTCTTCGAAGTGAGCACAACGTGGGCAGGGGAGCTTGGTTGAATAGGTCGAAAGAGTTGCACATGGTACTGTTCCTCTTTAACCTTACCTTTTATAAGTATATTTGGTTCTTTATTTTTTACTTGAAAATCGTAACAAAATGGTGACCTCGAGGTGATCAATATAAAAATTTCAAATAAATACATAAAAGAAGAAAACGTTTCACCGAAAATCCTAACCTAAAAAGGTGCAACTATATTTTTCGTATACATGTAGTGGCTTTCGCCTCCATACACAAGCATCATGTATGTATAATGGCTGTTACCTCCATTCACATATAATTCTTTGTAGTTGTCTTCATCTCCATAGTAAAACATGTATGTAGTGGCTGTCGCCTCCATACTATTGCCACGTATGAATAGCATGGGCGGATACAGGGAATTGTCTTTCTCTCTCTCCTCCCATTTGAAAACTTGCGTTAGAAAAGGACAGAAGAGGGGGCCAAAGTCACGTGATGGTCCCCTCTGCTGTCCTTTTCTAACACATAAGTTCAAATGGAGGGAGAGAGAGAAAGACAATTCCCTGTATCCGCCCATGGTATGTAGTGGGCTCCGCCTCCGCACGCAATATCTGTGCATCTTCAATGAAGCTGCAAAAATTCGTCTACAATTACGGTTTAAAAGTGTATCAACCTTTCTTTTCTTAAAAAAAAACTACTGCGCTCAAGAGTTAAAACTCTATTTATTTCAAAGACATCACTATTTTGTTACAATTTTCAAATGACAAATAAAGAACCAAAATAATTACCTTTTTTAAGTATATTTAGTATTAGTACGATAGCAAAGTTTCATACACATAGGATTAGAGGTTAGTGAGTAATGGGGTATGCCGGGTAAGTATGCGCTTTGAACTGAAAATGAGGAACTCGTGTAAAATTCGTCAAACGCGGTTTTTCTCTCCTCTTCCCCCCCCCCCCCCCCTCACCAATACATTAGTCCATTTTGTTGAAACGGATAAACATATCTATTGAAATCAGAGACAATTTATCATAGAGACCACGCACTATCCGTGCGCGTGCGCGCTGTGGCTGACTTTTTTTTTCGGAGCTCAACAGGAATTAACACAGGGAGCACCATCCAACATGGTCCATACGTTCACTGATGAAATCGCGGTGCTTCGGTCTCATTCGGCAAAAATCTCAACAACTTTTCTCATCAGTCAACGTATGGACCATGTTTGCGGTGTTCTGTTGAGACCCTGAAAAAAAATAAAAATTACCACCGCGAGCAAACATGGGCAAATTAGAAAGTGTGTGGTATCCACTATTCATTGTCTCTGATTGAAATATCTCTTTCAGATTCAGGTAAAGAAAGTTGAAGAGCAAATGATGTGTTTCAGATCCTTTTTTTAATTTGTTTTGTATTCGCAGTTTTCAACGCGTTTGAAGATATTTTGACGAAAAGCAGTGTGCTTTCTTGAATTTAAGTTTAGATCAGCGCGTCTGAATCAAAAAGGTAAAAAAAAAAAAAAAAAAAAAAAAAGCGGGGGGATCTCACATTTTTACACCCCTGTCACCGTAATTTTTTCAAGGTTAGAATTTCCGGCAATCTTCGGCAGCCGATCGGGTTGTGTTTAGATGAAATCATCGCTATGATTAAACGTATGTGGCCTCGGAAAACACTTCAGCCATCTTGAGAGTTGAGCAAGCACCGTTGCCAGTTCGTGCTTATGGAATTCGAATTATTCTTCTCCCATCGGCTATTACATTAAATTTTCCGTTCGATAGTGGGGCTCTTGCAAACTTTTGGTGTGAGCAAATAAATAGTCCTATCTGATATAAAGACCAGAGAAACTCACTAAAATCACACTCGAAAAGTCTAAATTTCAATAATAAACTCACGAATCTGCTATAACGGCAAAATCGTATTGGCAGTTCCTCGTAGGTAGAGGTGGTTTCAGAAGTGTAGACGCACCCAGACCAATAATCTTTGGAATTTTTCAAAATTATTTCTCTTGTTTCAAAATAAAAATGAATGAAAATGAATTTGAGGCGTCGGCTTTTCATTGAGAAACACTTTAAAATTAAAAGTTCAAAGTCGAAGGAAAGTTTTGTTTAGTTTTGAAGAAATGAAAATTGGAAAGTCACCAAAGATTATGGTCTAGGTGCGCTTACACAGACACTTCTGAAACTCAATAACTACCCAGGAAGGTGGCCGATATCAGTGAAAAAGTGCATAAATGTTGTCAGGTGGTTTGTTCTTCTCTTTCAAGAGGTTACATAAAATTCGTTGGTAAAACAATAGTGTTTATTTTATTTGTACTCCACATGCTTAATACTGCATCATTAACTCTCTATGGCATGGCGTTACCTGTAGGTAACACAGGGTATTTTAATTTCTAAAAAATTAATAAATGCGGAGCTATTCATTCTGCATGTTACCTATAGGTAATAATATGGCCTGTGGGGGGGGGGGGTGTCATGATCCAGTAGTACCAACATGAAAAAAATATCATGCCCCCCCCCCCAAAATTAGCAAAAAAAAGTAATAATAATTCATGCCACAGAAGGTTTTTGAGATCTTTTCGATTTAGATGTTTTGGCCTTTAGATTCACTAAGGCATCGATCTGATGGATTATGGTACCCCAATCTACCGATTTTGTTGTTTGTGCACACTTGAATTGATCTTCTCAAAAGCTATAGCAAAAGTTTTCAACAAAGTCATTCTGTAAACACTGCTCACTTGGCAACCATGGCATGTGGCGGCTGATAAAAAAAAAGCAACATGAAACGCACTCACTTGCCTCTCTACTCTCCGATTTATGGTGCAACTGAGCAACTGAGAATAGAAGCGATCGTAGCGCCTCCTATAGGTGTAACAGAGCACAAATGAGTTACTTGAGTTTAGCGTCGGATCAAAAAGGTCAAAGTGAAGTATGTAAATAAGTATTACGTGAGATTCTCAACCGAACATTATTGCAAACGTTGCCTTCAGAATCCGAAGGTCTCAACATCCCAAACTAATGGAGTCTCTCTATGTTGTAGTTACGTCTACTTTTTAACGCGAATACACATAATGATAGTATCAGTTAGACTTGGCAACTCTGCCAACATTTTTGGACTCCAATTTCGTCGGTTCTTTTTTTTTTTTTTTTTTTTTTTTTTTTTTTTTTTTTTTTTACAAGAGGCGTAATCCGATACAACTACTCTCAAAATTTTGCTTTACTGTTTTATTTCTGAAGATAAAAAAAAAGTGTGAATTTTCTTAATTTTTCCTCCTTCATTTTGCGTGCAACTTGCGATGATCTTATCAAGAACCTTATGAAAAGTAGCTTTTGGTTCACCATTAAGAAAAAAAACCAGAATGGAAGATTTTTGAGTTACATACCGAAGACTTTTGCTTTTCTTCATGATTGTGACCATTACGGATTTTTTTCTTTAAATAGTGCTTTTGACTATTCAACAAGCTATGTATACTGTCAAGCATCAGTTTTCATTATCGGTCTCGCCATTCAAGCAGCAAACAGGTATCCTGATTGTTAAAAAAAAAATAAAAAAAAAAATAAATCGCCCACTATTTGAATTGTAAATATTGTGTAAACAAGCTCTTTTGATTTTCCTTGTGAATCAAAGATACGACTTGTAAAGTTGATGTAAATCGGCGATAGAGCACCCCCGTCCCCCCTTTTTTTCTATGGATTCTTTAAATTAGCTCATGTTTTTGCATAAATATTTTTTTGTTCATATTACGTGTTGAAAACAATAATACATATATATGTATCAAAGTGGTTCAGCATAATTGGATCAAGTAGCACTTTATCAATTTTACAGGAGAAGGTTTAAACTGCATTGCCTTCTCATTTAACTTTATTTTGAGTGGAACCTTTAAATGCCTGCATTTCCTTTATTCTTGCGTATCATCTAGAAGCGAATGATGTAAGAGAGATTAGAAATGTTCATGCGTCTGTCCTACTTACAAAATCTGAGACCTATATAACTAGCCAATTTAGAGTTGCCCGCAAAGCCACAAAACATCAAACGCATCGCAAACAATTAGTTTCAACTTTCAATTAAGACTTACGACCCAATTCCTACATTTGCGAGTCTTACCCCGGGAAATGATGAAAATTTAGCTCTTCTCAGACGTAAAATTAGGCTACTTCTATTGTAAAACTATGAAGAATTAACTCTCGAGAAGAATAAGATTTTCTGCGACTATGCTGATAATATTAGGAAAATATCTTCATCTGCAATCATTTTGATAGGAAAAACGAAGTCTGTATAGAACATCTGGATTTCAGAGGAAGATTGAGCGAAATTAACAATGAAGGACATCGCTGTCGGGAAAGATGTGCTCCTCCAAGGAAAACGATGTTCCATGACATTGATACTTTTTTTGAACTCACACACAACACTGTCACTGAAAAAACAAAGTTTAAGTAGAACCGAAGCAGCTTTTCAAAAATAGCTTCGCAGAGCAAAAGTGTAGCTCTACCGGAGCAAGTTGCGGTTGTCCTAAATCACTACTTCGGTAGAGCCAAAGGAAGAAAAGAGGCTGTTACTCTAAAGAAGTAGTGCTCTCGTACATCTGCAACTTTCTCCGGTACAGCTTGAACTTTTGCTCGGCGAAGCTATTTTAAAAGGCTGCTTCGGCTGTACATAAACTTCGTTTTTTCCGTGGTGTGACACACGCGATGTTTTTTTTTTAACTTTCCTATCTTTTCTTTTTCTCTTTCTCTTTTCCTCCTTTTTTTCTTTGCTTTTCTCCTTTTTTCCTTTCCTTTTCTTCTGTTTTTCTTGCTTTATGCGGGGAGGACTTGGCCCCTTGCCCTTCTCCCCCGGGTGCTTTCACAAAAGCCTCATAAATACCACCAAAATGTCGACCCGTGCGCCAGGTGCCTTTTCCCATCGTCAATTTGTCGGCGCCGCGCTGTCTGATGGCCGTATTCGGCATTCCTCGCAGATAAAACCTCGGACCGAAATCTTAAAGAGTGTGGATGGAATATGAACGGTGAAAGACTCGACGCTGCGCCGCGCCGCGCCGCGCCGCGCCGCGGCCGTTGCGATGACGGGCGGCCGTTATCCGTCATCCCAACAATTTTATACATGAATCCAAAGTCAGGAGCTGAATGAGAGTAATTCAATGTAAATATTTAATGTGTTGTTGAGCGATGTTTACACTGAACTCGGGCATTTAATGATGGATGGAGGAGAGGGAGGAAGCAAAAAAAGAAAAAGAAAAAGAAAGAAGAAAAAACAAGTAGACGCGGGTTGTGCGGAGGAAGCGTGGGAAACGGCCACGGTCGCTGCAGCAGTGGCGGTGGTTAGAGATGACGATGGCCGATGGTACGTCAAGTTGGATTTGGTGTGTAGAGGCCACGTTGCCGCAGCCGCAATGGATGATGGGTCCAAAGTGACCGTGGTGCCGCGCAAAGCTGCCGTTTTGTGAATAAATAAACTGTATGAAATACACCACGAACACTTTCTCACATCAAAATTATTCTGGGGAGACCCCTATACCCCCTGGCCCTCCCCCCTATAATATTCTGGGCGAGACTCCCAGACCCTCCTTAATGGGATACTTTAACAGTGGGCTGGTTGCAGAATGTTTTTGCAAATTTCCATCAAAACTTTTAATAGCTATTTTTAAAACATCAATTTTTTACTATGTTCACCCATTTTACCCATTATCCCGCGTTTTTGCAAATTTCCATCAAAACTCTTAGTAGCTATTTTTAAAACATCAATTTTTTACTATGTTCACCCATTGTACCCATTATATCCCGCGTTTTTGCAAATTTCCATCAAAACTTTTAATAGCTATTTTTAAAACATCAATTTTTTACTATGTTCACCCATTTTACCCATTATATCCCGCGTTTTTGCAAATTTCCATCAAAACTTTTAATAGCTATTTTTAAAACATCAATTTTTTACTATGTTCACCCATTGTACCCATTATATCCCGCGTGTTTGCAAATTTCCATCAAAACTTTTAATAGCTATTTTTAAAACATCAATTTTTTACTATGTTCACCCATTTTACCCATTATATCCCGCGTTTTTGCAAATTTCCATCAAAACTTTTAATAGCTATTTTTAAAACATCAATTTTTTACTATGTTCACCCATTTTACCCATTATCCCGCGTTTTTGCAAATTTCCATCAAAACTCTTAATAGCTATTTTTAAAACATCAATTTTTTACTATGTTCACCCATTTTACCCATTATCCCATTGATTTCAATGGAAACCTTTCATCATTCATCACTTGCCTACAATTCAAAATTTCGAAAAAATAAAGAAAAGTCTTTTTGAGGAATGTAAAAGCAATTTCTCTGCAAAATTTTGATGCATATATGGACGATCGGTTCAAAAGTTATGCTGACATACAGACAGACAGTCAGACAGACATCTGCGCCATTTCACTGATGATCCCACCACCCACCGCACAGGTTCACCTGGTGTAGTCCAGCGTGTGATTGTAATACCGAAACACTCGCATCTGTGTAATTTTTTCTCGACTACCTCCTTTTCTTCTTCACTTTCTCTCACTTGGTTTGACTCTTTCCTTAAACAGGGACTCTTTCGTCATCTCAATGGAATTTCCAATTCATTGACGATTCCACCAATGTACTATGACTCTCAGAAGAAAGTACCTACCCTGATTGAAATTCTTATTGTTAAATTTTTCTGTTGTTTTCAATAGTCTTTTCAATTTTTCATGACATACTCTAAAAGGGGCATAACCCGTATATGCCCAACTTTATTTGAACATGTTAGGTGTTTTTTAGTGTTTTTCTCAAAAAACACAATCTTAGAGTTATAAATAAATTTAAAATTTAAAAATTGTGAAATTTTCTGGTCTAGCTAAATTGCAGGTGCTGAAAGATTACAACGTTGATTTTTGAGTAAAATTGGTCTAAATTTACTGTAATTTGGTCCCAAAAAACCATTATAAGTGGGTCGTTAACGACCCAATAGGCATATATTATGGGTAAACACTTGAACGTCTAAAAATGGTTCAAAGGTTACAAAGAGTAAAAATTTTGACCACGGTACTTTCTTTTGAAGGTCATAGTACCAATAGAGAACACAGTTTACTTCAGTGTATGACCGTATTGCACGAAAATGTTCTGATTTGTAAGTAGTCTTTACTCAACCGGTCGAGTACCCACCTCTACTTTTAAAAAAAATGTGCGAATATTTTGACCCTTTAACGGTGATTCCACCGCGGTTGAGAAAAGATTACAGATCATACATCGCAGTGTTACACTGATGTGAATTGTGTATTCGTTTTGTCAACCGATGTTTTCACCAGAGAACTGAAAAATGGCATTAAGTACATGTACTATCAATTATCAACCGCAAACGTTTTGGCAGTCAAGAATCTGAGATAAGTGGCGAATCCTCGTGTATCTACGTTCCCCGTGCAAATTGACTGTCAAAACTTATGCGTCTGCTAGTACACGAAGCGGCAGCTCTGAGCTCTGCTAGTGCGGTGGTGCCGAAGTTAAATCGTGGGTGGCTGCGCGGTAAGGCGCGGCCTAGCAGTAGCAGCGGCGTCGTTGGACAGCAGCGAGCAGCGTATATCCAGCATCCATCGATGTGCTTGTGTGGTGCCCTCTCTTCTCTTATTCAACCATCCTTTCTGACCCACATCTGAAACCATTGGTAGCCTCTGACCCCTTCCTCCAAGCTATTACTGTGCAGATTAGTCATACCTGGAGTAATATATATTAAAGGCGCTCAATACTAAATGCTCTCTCTGCTCCCATGATGCCCTCCAACCGCTCCACCACCTCCACCAACTACCAACTATCAACCACCAACCACCAACCACCATTTCGAATCTTTTGAAGCCAAGCTCGCACATAGATGCCAAACACTGTACTGTGACCGTCAAAATAAAGTATCCTGGTACACGGAAAAAAAAAAAACTATGGTGAAAATAACCATACGGATACCTGATTTTGGCACCTGCTAGATGTTATGGTAATGTTAACTAGAAGTATACTATGTTTTGACTAGGTACTAGGTGATGTTAACTGATTGCATGTCGAATTTACTCAAAAAATCGGTAAATGTACCATACTTCTGGTCAAGTTTACCATAACATCTAGCAGGTGGCAAAATCAGGTATCCGTATGGTTATTTTCACTAATCTTTTTTTTTTCGTGTAGAAATTTTCATTTTTTCATTTCCTGACCAATTTGAGAAATTTTACGGTTTTAGGAATTTCAGAGTCTCACACTATTGCCACTTGTCACATTATGCCTCAAAAAATTTAAAACGATGGAAAAGAAAAGAAAAATTCATTCATTACAATTTCGATGAGAGGACTTTCTTTTGGAAGTCATAGTTCATTCGTTTGTAATTTACTGAAGTAACTCAAAATTTTACAACAAAATTATCAGTGTGTAATATATGTATACTAGCCGTTCCAGGCATCTTACGGGCGCCCTCCACGGTCAGTATTCTAGGGGTACGGGCTAGTTTGTAGTTGGTTTAAGCAAGTTTGTTTTTTATTTGAAGAATCAGAATAGTTGTTAAAAGAACGATTGAAGTAGTACGGTAAAAATTACTGACAAAAATGACAGGTGAAATGAGCGGCGCTCAGGTTTAAGCGATTCGAGCCCAAGGACCGAGGAAGTTGTGACAGTCTTAATTAAGACGGGCGACGAAAATTGAAAATTTGAAAGACCAAATGATCAAGGAGATTCGCGAGGAAACGAACTTCCCCCTCCACCACTTAAGTTGCATTGCCCGATGAAACTCTACCGAGCGTAGAGTGGGTAGGGGAGGGGACAGATAAGAGAGTCCAGTGCAGCGATACGGCTCGGAGGAGAGAAAGGCAGGCGACAGAATAAGTCCCCCCTCTAATTTTAAAATTCAATTTGCGGCACTCTCATTCTTTTTCGAAAATAATTTTCAGGGATCTCCTCAAAATACCCT
Organism: Trialeurodes vaporariorum; assembly: GCA_011764245.1. Classification (NCBI taxonomy): domain Eukaryota; kingdom Metazoa; phylum Arthropoda; class Insecta; order Hemiptera; family Aleyrodidae; genus Trialeurodes; species Trialeurodes vaporariorum. The sequence continues at coordinate 60,992,696 of VMOF01000002.1, forward strand.
AAGGAAACATCCTGCCGAATTTGAGGGAAATCGCTTCGGCAAATTTTTGGGAAAATAGAAAATATATTTTGGAGGGGCATTAGCTTTATATCTATAAAACAGTGCGCACAAAATGTGAGGAATTTATTTAAGTGAGATCGAGGCCTCCGTAATTGCCCGTGCTCGGTGTTAACGTCATCTGGCGGCCTATCTCGAATCTTGGGACTCGTGATTTAGTGATGAGATGAGGCCAAACAGTTATAATAGCGCTATATAGAGGCGGATTCAAGAATTTGTCCACCTCTCTTTTTGCCCATTTAAACATGCTAGAAAAGGACAGAAATGACTATCACGTGACATTAGCCCCAGATCCGTCCTTTCTTAACACATGCGTTTAGATGCGCGGAGGGAGGGAGAAAAAAATGTCAGGATCTGCGTTTTGCGAAGGGCCGCATATATGTATAAACAGGGTGTAACAGAACACATTAATTTTCAGGGCGTGTTTTAGAGGTAAAAATAAGACTCTTTTTTCTTATAAACATGAGTCCGAAATTGTAGTATTTTCGAATTACAGTGTTACAAAGTTTCCGAAAAACAAATTGAAAAATTGTCATAACTCCCACGTGAATTTTTCTTAATGCTCGTAAATAGGTACTCTGCTGTAACTTTAGGCGCTCTTGCCGATTTTGGCCGTGAAAATGATGTATGCAAAAATTTGAGGTGGGGTTTTGGGGGTTTGTCTTGATTTTTCTCTTTTTTTTTGGCCAAATTATGTGAAAACATGCTTTCGGATTCATTAAATCCAAAAATGCAAAAGCTCGTAAAAAAAATATGCATTTTTGGTTCTTACAAGTTTTTCCAATTTGCAAACCTATTCCGAGAAAATCGTCCCTGCATAGGCAAAGGTCAGCCAATAGTAGCCTTTTCTTTGATTTTGTCAATTCTTGGCCGACTTCTCCAATTTCAAGGACGATTTTCTCGGGAATGGTTTGCGAATTGGAAAAACTTGTAAGGACCAAAAATGCATTTTTTTTTTTTTTTTTTTTTTTTTTTTTTTTACGAGCTTTTGAGCAATGCTAATCATTATTGGATTTAATGAATCCGAAAGCATGCTTTCACTTAATTTGGCCAAAAAAAATGAGAAAAATTAAGACAAACCCCCAAAACCCCACCTCAAATTTTTGCACACAGCATTTTCACGGCCAAAATCGGCAAAAGCGCCTAAAGTTACAGCAGAGCATACCTATTTACGAGCATTGAGAAAAATTCACGAGGGAGTTATGACAATTTTTCAAATTGTTTTTCGGGAACTTTGCAACACTGTAACTCGAAAAGACTACGATGTCGGACCCATGTTTATAGGGAAAAAAATCTCATTTTTACCTCTAAAACACGCCCTGAAAATGTATGTGGGTACATAGTTTTGTTACACCCTGTATATACCCGAAAAAGTGCAGTTAAAGTGAAGGGGAGCGAAGGCAGTACCTCGGAGTCGTGAGAGAGGACATTTCCTCTTATTTTGCATGACTCAAATGTTAAGATAAAAAAGAAACCTTCGATTCATATTGGAAACTCAACTTGCACCTCATTCTATACTTATATTAATGAGTAAAGAACCCGCCAACTTGCTTTCCTACCTTTTTTAATCGTTAGAAATAGTGAAATCCACCCAAAAGGCAACCTCTAGTCTAATCATGGGCCGCATTTAAACCCGGCATGAAAGGAGTCGAGTTGACAGTATATTGAACTATTTTTTAGTTTAATTTTCTAAGGGGGAGGGGGGGGAGGAAATCGACCGCTTTTTGTTCTGACAAACGAATTGTTTATTAACCCTAACATCCCAAAAAAAAAAAAAAAAAAAAAAAAAAAATCAGTCCAACCTCAAATTTTTAACTTCCTGCACTGAAAAAAAAAAAGCTGTAGTCATAATACCAGATTTTAGTAATATTACCAGAAGCACAACAATAAGTAAACGGCAGAAAGTCTAGCACTTTGGCCAAAACATTTCGGTGTTTAGAATATGGACATAGCACCAGAATTTCCTAAAAACACTACGGTAAAAACACTAGAATTCTGGTAATTGTAACATCCCTTACATATAGGCTCAAATATTGTCATGCTTCTGGTTATCTTTTCTTTTTTTTTTATCAGTGCACGGAGAAAAAAGTTCTGTTATATTGACAAAACTTGAAATTGTTAAAATTATTTATCTTTTTTTGTGATATTAACAGCGCAGATGTGTAATTTTTTAAAACTGTTCTGTAAAAATTATACAGCAGCATTTTATCAAATTGTCACTCTGTTGTTTGTAGAAATTAACAGCTGCAATGTAATTCTAACAGCAAGTACTTAATGCCAACTCTACAGAAAATATTCAGTAAAAATTGCTGTACGTATTTTTAAATTCAACGTAATCAAAATGCAAAATGACTGAAAGTTTGTTAACAAATAATCTTAAAATCGATCTTGTGATAAGCCCGCGCTATGTCTGCAGAATCCTATTTATTTGATCATACACGGCGCTAAGGTTGCATTTTCTTATATTTCCAGTCGAAACGCGATCCATTCACCCGAGTCTAAGAGCACATGGGGTGGGGTCGAATGGGGGGGGGGGGGGTTAGGAGGAGCTATCGCCCGTAGCGACTCCACGCTGAGCTTTAAATGCTCTTTATAAATTGTTCATATTTTGATTGTTTCGTTACGTCTAGAGCGGCCGCGCTTATGGACAACGGAGCAGAGGAGAGCTGGAAGTGAGGGCGAGGATTAGGATCTGTCGACAGTGTTGCCAGATTTTGCAAAAAAAAATTAGACATACGAATTTCCTGTTCCTTACGAATGTAAAGTCTGTGTATTTTTTTATTGCTGCCCAATACCGCAGCATTGGATCGGGCATGTAGCTTAAGGAAACGGGCAGTGTTGATGCCGCGCCAGGTCAAAGATGGTAATTAAATTGTAGATACATTTATATAATTAAATTAGGTTAGTCAAAAATTTCCAGTAAGACTCAAATTTAAAGTGTGTAATTTTTTTTTTGTTATTTTTTTTTTTTTTGCTCGATACGGCAGCATCGGATCCTTCGTGACATGAGGAACCGGAACCGATGCCATGCCCGGACGAAATTTTTAATTAAATGAGATATATTTATACAACTAAATTAGGTTGGATACACATTTCCAGTACGATGTAAGTGTAGAATGTGTATTTTTTTATTGTTGCTCACCGCAGCATTCGATGGACCGGTGGCTTAAGGAGGGGGTAGTGTCGATGCCACTCCAGGGTGAATGTAGCAATTAAATTAGATATATGTTTTTTATATAATTAAATTAGGTTTATCACAAATTTCTAGTAAGACTTAAATTCAAAGTATATATTTTTTGTTTGTTTGCTCGATACAATTGTGTTGGATCCTTTTAGACATACGGAACCGGAACCGATTCCATGCCGGGGCGAAAGTAATCAAACTAGATATACATATTTCTATCATTTAATTGGGTAAGTCATAAATTTTCAGTAATACTTTAATTCAAAGAGTGGATTTTTTTTTCTTTTTTCCGGCCTTGGTTTGCTCGATGCAATAGAATTGGATCCTTTAAGACAAACAAAACTGGAACCGATGCCATGCCAGGGCAAAATTTGTAATTAAATTAGGTATAATATTTATATAATTAAATTGGGTTAGTCACAAATTTCCAGTGCAACTTATTATACTTAAATTCAAAGTGTGTATTTTTTTTTTGCTCGATACGGCAGCATTGGATCCTTCGTGGCATAAGAAACCGGAACCGATGTTATGCCGGGGCAAAATTTGTGATTAAATTAGATGTATCATTACAAGTAAATTATATTAAGTAATGTAATTAAATTAGGTTTTTCCAGTACAACTTAAATATAAAGAGTGTATTTCATTTTGTTGCTCGATACGGCAGCATTGGATTCTCCGTGGCATAAGGAAGCGAGCAGTGCCGGTGCCATGCCGTAGCGAAGGTGGTAATTAAATCGCGAAATGGAACAGTAGGACCCAAGTCACCCAACTGAAATAAAAAACGAAAGGCGCGGGCGGAGCTCTTCGCATGCAGGGACTCGGGACTCCCCATCGTACTGATGTGATGAGCGCGCGAGCTTCTCTCTCTGAGGAGACTCAACAAGGATCAGGTGGAGAAGGGAAAACACAAAATAAAATTCGAGAAGGATAATAGAGGGCAAAAATATACATGCGACTTGTTTTTATGACCGTTATTATAAATCAAGAGAATAGCAAATGGATTGGTCTCAACTTTAACCTCTCGACTCTCTCGACTGTTTGAGTCAGGAGGGTGCGGGAGTCCTGTTATATCTGTCAGTCATTCAACACTTAGAGCTCATGTCGGAGCCTACGCATGATTGGCGTAGCTAGACAGACACGTCATATGGTGGTAGTGGGGGGGGGGGTTGTCTGAGGAAGAACCCCTAAGAGAGAAGGATGATTTAGCAAATGGTGCAAATTTAATCAGTTCTTGGCGTAATTTTATTTGCTTTTATGGAAAGAAATAACGCAAAACTCTCGCAAACTTTTGTTACAGGTGATTTAAAGAGTTGATTCGTGCATACAGGGTGTTTTTTTTATCTCCCCCCCCCTGGTTTTTTTTCTTGCTAATTGAGATAAAATGTTGCGGTTTGGACTATTCTTTATCATTTTGGCTGAATTTTCTTTTTTTGGGGTCGAAACCCCCCCAGCCCCCCTAAGGGGGCCCCCAGGGGGGCTATCTCAAAAATTTCAAATGGCAACCCCTATCTTGTGATACATCGTTCGAAAGGGCATAAAATTCTAAGACTTTTGGCGCAAACCGGAAGTTGATATCGTTTTTCGTTGTCGATATATCGAATTTCAAAGTTCGATTTGGACCCATTTTCAAAAAATCGTTACTCCACTTTGGAAAGTCGGAATTAAAAAAACTATGGGTCCAAAATACTCTAAAAAGCAAGTTCTTTTCAGATAACGAAATGGTTTTGACATAAAATTTGATTTTAGAGCCCCAAATTTTTTTTAAAAATTTTGCCCCTAAAAGGGGCTATCTTGAAAATTCCCTTCCACGACCCTTATTGAATGATGCGTCGATCAAAAAAGCATAAAACACTGAACATTTTGGCGCAATCCGGATATCGATATCGTTTTTCGTATTCGAGATATCGAATATTAAAAATTCAATTTTCGCCTACCTTCAAAATTCGATATCTCGAATACGAAAAACGATATCGATATCCGGATTGCGCCAAAATGTTCAGTTTTTTATGCTTTTTTGATCGACGCATCATTCAATAAGGGTCGTGGAAGGGAATTTTCAAGATAGCCCCTTTTAGGGGCAAAATTTTTAAAAAAAATTTGGGGCTCTAAAATCAAATTTTATGTCAAAACCATTTCGTTATCTGAAAAGAACTTGCTTTTTAGAGTATTTTGGACCCATAGTTTTTTTAATTCCGACTTTCCAAAGTGGAGTAACGATTTTTTGAAAATGGGTCCAAATCGAACTTTGAAATTCGATATATCGAAAACGAAAAACGATATCAACGTCCGGTTTGCGCCAAAAGTCTTAGAATTTTATGCCCTTTCGAGCGATGTATCACAAGATAGGGGTTGCCATTTGAAATTTTTGAGATAGCCCCCCTGGGGGCCTCCCTAGGGGGGCTGGGGGGGTTTCGACCCCAAAAAAAGAAAATTCAGCCAAAATGATAAAGAATAGTCCAAACCGCAACATTTTATCTCAATTAGCAAGAAAAAAAACCAGGGGGGGGGAGATAAAAAAAACACCCTGTAGAAACCTGTAAAAATGAGGATGAATGCACTGAAAAATCACAGCACTCACTCTCAGAATTGGGCTCAGTTGCGGAGCCACGCAGCGCTTTGGTCTAAGATCGACTTATGGCCAAAAATCAATGCAAAAAAGACACAAAAATCATCATATTTTTGAACTTTTAATCTTAACAGAAAACTTTCCAAACTTGATATTTTTACAGGTTTAAATTACTTTTAAAAAGTGTTTTCTATGTTTAAAATTGATCTTGAAAGTTTATTATTGAACAATTGATGAGTTTGCTTTCTGATTTTTGGCTACTTTTTGACGATATCAGACTATAGTGCGCAAGTCGCAGGTATCATGGAAGATTCCTATCTGCTTATAGATTACATAGCTCTATGCGTTTCCGCAAAGAGAGTGACAAATTAGACAGGAATTTCCCTTGATTTCTGCGTAGCTCCGACATTACGAGCTTGCTGTCACAGCTGTTTTTCTGAGTTTGTTACTGACTTTTTATTTAGTGTGATTTCCGTGATTTCCGCTGGCTTTTACATCAGATTTAATTATTCATTCGCTTACAGTAAAAGTTTGAAAGAGCCCCATTAAAGAAAAGAGGGATGAAAGTGACCGTTCTAAGAGTAAACAAGAGATGCAAATGGGTCTGTTGCAAACTTTTTCTTCAGCTTTAGACAGGGTCATCATTGATGTAAAATCTTTCGAAATTCACTGATTTTTTTTTTTCGCGGCGGAGAGCGCGGTTGGGCTTATTTGTGGATCTGGAATCTCTCTCTCTCTCTCTCTCTCTCTCTCTCTCTCTCCCCTCCTTCCTGTCTTTCCCTCTCCCTCTTCTCACCTCACCCCTCTCTCTCCCTCTTCTCACCTCACCTCTCTCTCTCTCTCTCTCTCTCTCTCTCTCTCTCTCTCTCTCTCTCTCTCTCTCTCTCTCCCCCTCTCCCCCCTCTCTCTCTCTCTTCCCATTTAAACGCGAGAGTTAGAAAAGTGCGACAATAGGTTCTATAGTTTAGTGATGGCCCCTCTTTCTGTAATTTTCTGACAAATTCGTTTAAACGACCACCAGAGAGAGAGAGAGAGAGAGAGAGAGAGAGAGAGAGAGAGAGAGAGAGAGAGAGAGAGAGAGAGAGAGAGAGAGAGAGAGAGAGAGAGAGAGAGAGAGAGAGAGAGAGAGAGAGAGAGAGAGAGAGAGAGAGAGAGAGAGAGAGAGAGAGAGAGAGAGAGAGAGAGAGAGAGAGAGAGAGAGAGAGAGAGAGAGCGAGAAATTCTAAAGATCTGCCGATGCGATCGTTGCGGACTCTGAAGTCCAGGCCGGCCCCCCGCCCGACGAAAATGACACTCTCGGAGCAAGAGAAAGGGGGCACTCATACCTTCGGTCAACTCTTAAACTTGCCGGACCCTTACTTGGTAATGTGTCGCACCAGTCGTGGCGAACTCTCTTACCGTATTAACCATTGCTCCTTCCTTTTTAAAACTCATTTAGTCCATTGTGTGTCTCTGGGAGCATATAATGCAATTTTCGTATCAAACCTGAGAGTTCAGCTGATCGACAACGGGTAGGGTCAACATGAGGAAGAAGAGGAAAGAAAAAAAGTGCAAAGCTATGTTCCGTTTTTTGTTCCGTTCCTCCGTTGTCTTCATAGGTTAAGTTACAAGCGCAGTTGAGGAGTGGACAGTACTTAAAGGCGCTGTCTTTTGAGACTTTGTGCCATGCAGCGCTCAGATCACTGAACTATGGTCTGAGACAGTGGCGGATCCAGAAAATTTTTCTGGGGGGCACGCTTGTGAAATTTTGAAATTTGAAGCGTCGGTGGAAGCAATTTCGGGCTATTTTCTATTGAAAAAAGGCAAAATTTGAGGCTTCTAGAAGGGGGGGACACGTGCCCCTGTACCCCCTCCCCCCGTGGATCCGCCACTGGTCTGAGAGCGGAAAGAAAGTGACCAAAAAATCAGCGAAGAAAAGTAATCAAAAATCATCATTTTTCGACTTATTAAGCTTAATTTAAAACTTTCAAGTCACTTTTCAAAAAAGAAATCACGCGTTCAAAGTGTTTTCCGTGGTTAAAATCGGTCTTGAAAGTTCATAATCTGTTTTTCAAAGAAACATGCAGTTTGGCGTACTGCAAAGTTATTTAAGCAAATTTTCGGGACGAATATATCCAACAGAATTATACAAAATCATTGCCAACCTACGCATGACAAAAGTGGATAGTGTTTTTCGAACTTTTTAGGTGTTTTCATGCATCGATGGCATCAATTCGATTTTGAATTCACTCTCGAACTTGAATTAAAAATCGAATTGATGCCATTGATGCTCCAAAAACACCTAAAAAACTAATAAGTTTCCTCGAATAAGTACACGGAGAGAAATCACTTCTCTAAAAATAAGGAAACACGTTTACTTGTGAAAGTTTTCCTTGCGCGAAGTAAAGTTCTGTTGCAATGGAGGAGAATCACAGTCACAACAATAAGGAATCTTCTACTTGTAGCAGCAGACATTTTCCTTGGGTGAAAGGAATTTACCCTCAGTCAATATTTCATTGTGCAGTTTCATTAACTTAAACGAAATACACCTTTGCATTAAAAGAAGCATTCTCTCAGTGTAGGTTAGGTTGGAATTATTAGTCATTTGATCGCGAAAATTCGCTTTTTGTCGATGGATGGAGTAGCATCTGTTCGCCAATTTCAGTAAATAAAACCAATGGGGTTTTGGTGAAGTTTATGTTTGAATTTTGGAAGTGTCAAGTTGGCTATCCTGCAGTTTGATCAAACCCGTTTAATCAAGTACCGGTGCCCTGATAAAAATGTGCCATGACCAATTTTTCATGGAAATCGAATTCCATGAAAACTACATCAATTTCCATGGAAATATGGTGGTTTCCATGCAAATTGCTCAAATTTCCATGGAAACCTATTTCCATGTAAAATTGGTCATGGAACATTTTTACCAGGGTGTACAAAGGCCTTACAAAGGGGGGGGAGACCACTGTGTATCACGAAACGCACCTGTCAGCGTACTCTGATGAGGCCCAAAAAGTGTCGGATTGGATTTTAAAAATTTACATTTAGGATTGGAAGACTACAAATGTGAAAGTTTTGGCGCATCACCGTCATAAACAAATCTTAAGTGTGTAATCTTCTGGCCAATTGGTGGAATCATGCTGCAATGAATTAAAAAAAAATAAAATAAAATAAAAACAAGTTGGAACTTGCAACACTGGAACAGTGTTAGCAAAGAGAGCATGAGTGTCGGCCGTAAATCATTGTAAGTGTGGAGTTCCATATTGATTGTACAAAACTGCGACAAAGTCAATCGCAACGCTGCATTTGTGTTTGTATAACAGTGATCGCTGTAAAAATAACTTGATAGGTCAAAGTGGGAATGAAAATTTACTTATAGCGTGTTGAAACAGTTGTTCACGAGGCGAGGTGAATACTGTGGTTTTGAAAACCGATTTCGATAGTGATAGTTCCTTTAAAATCGGATGACGCAATACCAATCCTAGCAAGCCGCAAAGTCTAATTTAGTTATTTGGGACTTTTTTAGATTTCTCTCGCTTGAACCAAAGTCATCACGATGGAAATTCTTCGTCTTTATGGTTTCAGCTCTTTTTGTCTCAGATTAAAAAATGAATGTTAATATTGGTCAAATGTCATCCGACACTCATCAAGGCCCTTAAGGAACGTAATATGAACTTGAAAAAAGCTCATTCGATTTTTAAGGGAGCTTAAACGGTCCATGAGAGACGAAATTCGCGGATACAGAGTATCCACAGCTTATTTCAATGTTCGATCTGACAAGACCGTGCGCCTTTGAAAAAAAAATCGATATCTCGATAGTGAATCGATGTATTGCAATTCGGTTTGCACCGGTCGAAAGCGCTTGCTTGTGACTGACAACCTCGAAAATTTCAGATCCATCCGAGTTTATTTAATGACCTTACAGGACCTCTCGCGGCCGCAGTTAGACATTTCTTGTCAGAGTTACGCTGAAACGGGGAGTAGTTCCCCCCCTAAGATGATATTTTTTGGCTCGAAACTGCATTGGGCCCTCTCAGGACATCATTGAACCCGAAAAAAAGCGGAACCGATATAATATGGCACACGACTGGTTCGTGAGAGACGAAATTCGCCTTTTTCCAGCCTCCAGCGCCCCTCTAAGGTCGATCTGACAAGACCGCGCGCCTTTGAAAAATCGATATCTCGAGAACGAATCGATGGATTGCGCACTGCGGTTTGGATTGGGCGGTAGCTTCAGCTTTTAGATAATTCTTGAAAAAAATTCAGATCCATCCAAGTTTTTAAACGGATCTTATGGGACCTCCCGCGGCCGCAGTTAGACATTGTACGTGAGACTTACGCTGGAGTTGGGGCCACGCCCCCCCCCCCGATATAGACTTTATCGGTCCGACATTTGTCAGGGCCCTTAATGAACTTCATGTGAACTCAAAAAACTCACATATGACTTCTCACGGCGCATGCTAGGTCCATGAGAGTCGAAATTCGCGGATTTTAGAGAATCTTAGATTTCTGACCCTATACCGCGCCCCTTTGAAAAATCGATATCTCGAGAGTAAATCGATGTATCGCAATCCGGTTTGGACCGATCAAAAGAGTAAGCTTCCTGGTACTCGCCGTTAAAATTTTGGATCCATCTGATTTCATTTTGAGACCTTACTTGAGTTACTTGGACCCCAGTTGGAATTATTTTTTCGGAGTTACGCTGGCAAGGGGGTCGCTCCCTCTCTTGGAAAACTGTGGAGGGGGCCCTTTGCTGGGGCATACATTCTATTTTTCACCTTTTTTTTTTTTTTTTTTTTTTTTTTTTTTTTTTTTAAATTTTATATTTGTGTCTAATCTAAGTTGGGGGAGGAGGAGGAGAGTACCTGCAAGTCAACCGGCAATTTACTTTTGATAGTGGCTGCGGGTCGAGGGTGCGGATTGCGAACTTTTAACTTGTTGTGGGGTTTACAGGGTGGCCGTGTCTAAACTTATGAGAAAAGAAGGCAACCACAGACCGGAAGAACGTTCAATTTCTGGTTCAGAGACCATGGACAAAGACATGGGCACCCGCAAAACAATTGCCCGGAGGGGCAACTTTTTGAATGTCAATGGAAGGTCTAGGGGACTTCATTTAGAGACGGGCAAGTCTAGAGAACCCCCCCCCCCCACTTCCGCCCAAAATAGAAAATAAATCAATTATCCTTCCAAATGGTAGAAATTGTAAGTGATTGTAGCATGTAGTTGTATCAAAAGTAATTCTATTTTTGACGTGTTTGATATTATGAATAAAGTGACAGCATCAGATGATAGAAATAGTAAAAAGCTAAGTACAACTATTCCTTCTTTATTTTCATTGTCCTGATGAATTCTAAGAGTTAACCTATTTAAATTAACAAAACCAAAACTCTTGCCTATACATTCTCTAATCATGTAATTATCGACCAGAGGATTCTGAATTTTCAAGGAAGTTCGCCAAATTCTCGTTGCCAACGGTAGTTGCCAATGTAGACTCGTTCATACTAGTAGATTTTAAAACTTCTTTCGGCGAGGGAGATGACGGGTGGGAAGGATGATGTCGTCTGAATCAGGAGGGGATGGGGTAAAAATCAGGGGGAGGTCTAGATCTGGGGGGAGAGGAATCCTGAAACTGGGGGGCGAGCTGTATAGTGGCAAGGGGTGGTTGGGCACCACTGCTTAGGGGGGGGGGCTACTTCCCGCCCTGCCCCCCCTAAATTACGCCCCTAATTAAAATTGTAAAGTAAACTAAGAATAAAGTTTGTTAACTCTTATTCCTTTCGTTATTATTTGATCTTCGAATGTTCCGATTCTTTTTTACTGTAAAGTTTTGATTTTTCTGAATTAGGGGGGGGGGCGCCGCGCCGCCCCTCGGGGAGTGCCCATTGACAGATAAGGGAGAAAGGTAAGTGTGGGAAAGCGCACGGGAATCCGGCGTAGTGTGCCGCAAAAAATTTCTACCAATGGCGGATCCAGAAAATTCTTTTAGGGGGGGGGGGCTTCACGCCTATGAATTTTCAAATTTGCAGGGAGGAATTTATGGGATTTTTTCTGTTGAAAAAAGGCAAAGGCTACCGTGAGTTGGGGGGGGGGCGTGCCTTTCCCGAATCCGCCGCTGATTACCATGTAACACTGGGCCACGATGACCGATGTCGCATAAAACCAGGTAGAAGACCCGTGGCGGGCGTGGCATCCGTGATGGCTGTGAAATTGGGATGAAGTAGATGGACACACATCATTCATGCAATCTGCACAACGCGGCAAGCAACTGTTGTAGGCGTAGGTGCAGTAGTTCGTGAGGAGGGCAAAGGGGACGGGAGGTCGTCGCAAAACCATGGACGAAGATATAACTAAGGACTGCCGACTGTTGTTAGTCCTGTTTTGCTCTCGACCCCAGCGCTCCAAGCAGCGGTCAGCTGAACTACTCTTTCAAGTGAGCGATCCTGGCGATGTGTCCATGCTCATATGCTGTGCTACTGCTAAAACCGTTGTTGGAGTTGGTCTGTTATGGCATGGCTGTCAACTGTTGTCGGCGACCCAAGAGGATCAGATAACTCAGTATCTCAATGGAAGATCGAAAGCAAGGGAAATTCAGAATCAACTTTGGACAAGGTAACAGAAATCATCAGCAAATTAAAAGAGTCGCCTGATCTCTACTAATAAAACAAATGTCTATGTACTCTTTCTTGTTTGATTCCGTTTTGAGGTTAACTGTGATGTATAGTATTTCAGTCCTTGATTAATCATTTTCGACAATTCAGGAATCTTTCAAGAAATACTCCAGACGTTTGCTTTTTAGCGGATTTTGCTTCCTTTTAATTCGCTGATTATTTGTTCCCTTCGTTCAATCGTGATTCAAATTACCTACACGGTATACATTTGCGGGAAGGCATGGGAGAAAGGGAGCCGGAGCGGCCACCGCTGCAGCGGTTCGCTTTTAGTTGACCCTTACTGCTGCTTGGAGCGCTGCGGTCGCGCTCGAAAACCCGCTAACAGGTTTTAACACGGGCGGAGATAGGAAGTCGGCAGTCCTTAGTTATATCTTCGTCCATGGCTCGGAATGGTCTTAAAATTTTCCTTAGGATTTAATCTAGAACGCAACGTTCTTACATTTTCGAAAAGTTAACTCCAGCTCTCGCAATTAACGATTAAAGGCGGAAAAAGCATGGTTTCTGGACCGCGGAACAGTGGCGTTATCTAGCGGATGAGAATCTCACTACAGGTCGCTGAGGATTCACCTTAAAACGCAACGCCGATCGCGTTCCCCAAACGAACTCTTTTAGCGGACCGAAACATCAACAATAACAGGATTGGAAATTTGAAATCATCTAAATGCATTTTAAATCGCAGAATACACGAAACATGGACACAATCCTCTGATATAAAACCCCAATATCTCAAACAGAAAATTTCGTTGAAGTCTGATCCAAATTAGTAACGTAATTACATTCCCAAAAATGCTTAACCTCAATCTTGGCCAAAAACTCCCGCCACAAAGAAAAAGCGACAAATTGGGAGGACACCGGATTGGCGGAATCGCATGGGTCAATCGGTCCTCGAGGACCCGTTCTCGATACTGAAACCAAGCGATCCCCCGAGCGGACCCCCGAACCATGCCGTTCCTATAAGAAAAGCATTATTGACCTTGTAGAAACGATTTCAATAGAGCATGACACTCATGCTCTAAAAAAGTCATTAAATACACAACACACAAAGTGGCAGCTCTGCTTTATTTGCAACATCGGTCCCGCTCCAATGAATCCTTTAGTCATTTATTTATTTATTTGAACTTCCTCGCATCAGGGACTCGTAATGCTCGCATACGGAAAGCTCTGGAACTTGCGCGAACCCGCTCTTGCACGCGCGCGCGTCTGTCGCTTAGCAACGCTGCGCAGTGACGGGTGAATGAGCAGCGCGCTCATCTCGATGAATAGACAGTAAGAAGAGAAAAACAATAATTAGTTTCTCGACATTTTGTTTATTTGAATCAATCAAATCAAAAATGGAAATTCTTTGGATATATAATTCAAGTCGGTCAATCAGCTTCCTTGAATCTTGGGTTGATCGAGGGACGAGAACTGAGGACAAGAGAGTGAGAGCGACAGAGAGAGAGAGAGAGAGAGAGAGAGAGAGAGAGAGAGAGAGAGAGAGAGAGAGAGAGAGAGAGAGAGAGAGAGAGAGAGAGAGAGAGAGAGAGAGAGAGAGGAGAGAGAGAGAGAGAGAGAGAGAGAGAGAGAGAGAGAGAGAGAGAGAGAGAGAGAGAAGTCAAAGGAGCTCTCTTGGGTTTGTTCGTTCGTCGGTTAACGCGACCGTGACGTAACGCGCACTGCCGATCGAACGAACTAGCGAGCGAGCGAGCGACCATGCATACGTCCATACGTCCGTCTATCCTGGCTGCCTGCCTTCGCGGACCGATGACAAAGGGTCGCATTTGCATAGATGCCTGTTAAATGAACTCTCAACGAGGGGAAGCCGGGCCTTTAAAGATTCTAAAGAGATGGATTGACTATTGGGCCTACGTCATTCATTGTTTTACGACGCTTTTTTCATATATATATAAAGTTAGCCCACAATCTCTCTCCGCCGTATGCTTCTTATGTCAACGTCTTCTTACGTATTTACTGTAATGGGCATTCGTCCCATTCGACCATTCGTCCCCTTGATGGCCCGCTGACGGTGCATGGAAGAGCATTGAGCACTCAGAGAGCAGTGGACCTGCCTCTCTTCAGAAACTCCACACCGGCGATGTACATATATTCATGGAAAAAAGCAGTTTCCTTGTGGTTGAAAATTGCTTCATTTAAAGGCAGGCAGGCTGGCAGGAGGCAGGCACAGGCCATCCAGTTTGCCCCCATTTTGGAGCCATGACTAGGAGTCGCGGACAGGGGCGCGGGTCGGTCGTCCGCCGCAACCCCCCCCCCCCTCCATGCCAATCCTCTTGTCAGCGCTGGTTTGCAACACTCGCACCACGCGTTGCTCTGTTTAAAGTCCCGCGTATTCTGTTTTAAGTCCTCTGCTGATATTTTTGCTGATGGGCCCCTTCCGATCTGCGAGTCATCTGATCTAAGGATCAGCAAATCGTCTGTCCGCTGTTGACGACTTTTAAGCCCTCTGGATTCCAATCTTTGTCGTCGGAGGTATTTCAGGAGGAGATTTATAGGCAGCGTGGTTGCTGGACTCATTGCGCATGCGCCGCCGCACTATTGTTTGAGATCGAAAAAAAATTGGTCAAAAAGCAATGAAAAAAAAGTCACCAGAAATAACCGTTTTAGACCTTTTACGGTTGATATAAAATTTTCTTGTGACATTTCTGTGTTTGAATTACTTGTTGAGAGTGTTCTATGTGATGGTTGTAATTGTTCTTTAAAGTTTTTAAGTATTAAATTAATGCGAAATTGACTTTTTGATTTTTGGCCACTTTTTTTTATTTTTGGCCACTTTTAGACGATCTTGGACCAAAGAGCGCCGTCTGAACGGAAATATTTCCGGTTGAAATTGGAGTCCCAATATGTTGAGAGTTGTTAAGACAGTTGGAATCCTGGGTGCCACCTTTGGATGCGATTGGATTGATTGAGCGCATTTCTTTTTCTTTTTCTTTTTTCTATGTTGAAGGACGTTAGTTCTAGATTCCCTATATGTAGAGAGTTAAGAGAAAATGGTTGGCAACCTCTCGTTGGTCATGAATTTTAGGCTCTACGCGAAACGCCACCGGATGCGTTTTTGCCAACGAGCTATAGCGATAGAGAGGATTTGTTGGGCGAGATATTGAAGCTTCATAGAGGTAGCCATGATGATTGGAATCTCTTGTGGACGTTTTTCACACAGGCTCAGTTTTTTGCCTCACTTTTTTTAACCTTTAAATTTGAAAAAAAAAAAAAAAAAAAAAAAAAAAAAAAAAAATTGACTTATACATTTGAAATTGGTTTTAAACGAAAGTGTATGTGTTTTAGAGTGGCTATCCGGACACAGAAATCGACATGACTGTGTCTTCTGGAAGGATTTGCAAGATAAAGAAACAGACATATAACAGGAATATGCAAAATTTTCTCACCTGGATAGTTTTATTAGAATTCTTTGTCCAGACGGCCACTCTTAAACACTTACACTTTCGTTTAAAACCAATGAGCTATAACTTTAGAGTGGCAGCGGGCTGGTCCACCTTGTGCCACACAGGGTAGAAGGAATCCCGGGAAAAAGCGGAATTGGGACGGCAGATTCCAAGGTTTGAGGTTAAATTTTGTAGGTCGTTCGGAATTTGGCGGGAATTTGGACGGCAGATTCCAAGGTTTGAGGTTAAATTTTGTAGGTCGTTTCCGGCGATGCCCGAGTTTGTTTACGAAACGACCGGAAACAACCTACAAAACTTAACCTCAAAATCGATTTTTACGACAAGATGGCGGCGCCCTAGGTGATAACAATGAACCAACGGAACGTTCCTTGATGTTCTACTCTAAAGTTATAGCTCATTGTTTAAAACCAATTTCCACTGAATAAATTACAACTTTTGATTTAAGGTTAAAAAAAAGTGAGGTAAGCAAACCAGATTCAGATCGCCCCTGCTGTCACGCTTTGAGGTAGGTCTTATAACACGTACAGTGTCATATAGCCTCCTCTATCGCTATAGCTTGTTAGTTATTGCACATTTTGTTTACGATATTTGCGACTCTAAATTGTTAATATTTGAAAAATAAACTGTCTATCCTCGATCGCCTTCAATTAATTGTTTATGCAAAATCAGCACCACGGACCGTGGCCCACGGTGTATGTATATTTAACTACCCGCTGAATTCTAGGGATCGAACATTGAGTTGTCTTATCGTTACTTGGTCGTGAAAGGGTTATTTCAACGTATCAACCGCAAAAGCATTTCAATTTAAATTCCTGAAAATTATGCAATTCTGATCGACCAAAAAAGAATTTAATGCACCAACTTGTTTTTTCCAAATTAGCTCGTAACAAAAATAATTAATTAAAAACTGCTTCTTTGGCATTTGAATTTCGTACCTCAAAGAAGTTTTATTCCTTCGCGCCCGTAAGGGAGTGTAATTCAAAAGTTTGTTTCAGAAGTATAGGCGTAGCTTACCGATAATCTTTGGCGAATTTTCAATTTTCATTCGTTCAAAACTTTAAGAAAACTTGCCTGCTACTTTAACCTTTCAATTTTAAACAACAGCGCAGCGTGCAATTTGAAAACGTTGCTGTTCGTCTATTTGAACCCATGAAAAAGATCGAATTATCGGGTGCTAGGTCACTGATTTCAACGCTTAAATTCATTTTCGTTTATTTTTATTATCTGTAATAAAAAAAAGAACGTTAGAAAATTCCAAAGATTATCGGTCTAAGTGTGCCTACACCTCTGATACGACCTCTAGCGTATAAGCCGGCTCACTTTCCACTTGAGGACAATGAATCTATAGTATATGCAAACCTCTTAAGGTAGCATGAAAAATATTTTTGTCTTTCATTCTTATTTGGGAAAAAATTTGGTCGCGCGATGGAAAATATGGAACACAATGAAAACAAAAGAGAATAAAAAAGTTTCAATGTTCCTAGTATGGATCAATGGATCATGTGGTTTCTTCAGAAACTCCACACTCCACTCTGTATACTCGCGCGCCACGCCACGGCGGCGCGGCGCACAGTGGAGCGCGTCAGTAGAAGGGGTGTCAGACATGGAATATATGATTAAAAATACAAATTTGAGTGTTTTTAAGGTCAAGTACAAACTATATAGGGTGATTATGGTAGGAAATTTTACAATCAAACCAATGAAACCACTTTCAAACTTCTGCGGCGCTTATAAGTGGTTCTCCACGAAAAGGTCCTGAGAGTAAAATGCTGAATTTGTAAATTAAAAAATAAAAAATAAATAAATAAATAAATAAATAAATAAATAAATAAATAAATAAATAAATAAATAAATAATAATAATTCAAGAAAATCTACATATCGTGAATTTAATTTAACCCATTTTGTTTATGTTTTTTTTTTTTTGGTTTTTACACGTTTTTTTTCAATTTTTTCATTTTTTTTTATTTTTTATTTTTTTTATAATTTTTTTATTAGTTTATTTGTTTTTCTTTGTCATTTTTATTTCTTTTGCTCTTTATTTTGTTTTAAATATCTTTTGATTGAATTAACTTGCTTCTATTCAAAAATTTCCTTCACTCTTAATCACAAAAACCTCCAGATCAGAAATAAGACTAAGCAGCGGAAGGAAATGATAATTTAAGCCCAACAAAATAATAATAAAATGACTGTAGAGAAATTAAGCTTTGTAAAATCTACACCTTGAATCTATTGCCTTTGAATTGTGAAAGAACACAAACCAATTAATGGAAAAATTCCTAATTTGGTGACGTCCGTGACGGTGAAAAACAGTCAATATAACTTTAAAAATTCACTTAATTTTTTTTCAGGTTGACATTTTTAATAAGTTTATACCCTTTGGGTTCAGTCAACCTAAACGATTTTTTTTTTTTTTTTTTTTTTGTGGTTCGCTACAAAATTTAACTTAAAGATACGGTCTCAGAGGTGGGTGGATATTTTTGGTGACGTCCGTGACGGGCCATATTCTCAATTTAGTCGAAAACTGTTTGATAAAATGTTGTGAAAATTTTAGGGATTATTTTTATCAGCACCAACCTTACTTGGTAATTTTTTGTTATTTTTCAAACATAATTTTGAAATTTACATTGATTTTAATTGTCAAAATGTGACGTCCGTGACAAAAATAATCACTGTGATTAACAAAGATATAAGCATTCAAAGTTGCCTAGTCCCGTGTCCGGCCTCTCCCGGATTGACTCGTTCCACTGTGTGCTGCCGCCGGCCGCCAACTTCTCTCTTCTGCGTGTCGCGTCGTAAACGCATTCCGCACACGCACACACGCCTTGCTCGTGTTGAAATGTATTAACAGGTCAAAGGTTTCTAGATTCGAGCAAAATTAATTATTTTGTGAGCATTAAATCTTTAATTATCCAAATATCTGACCGGCGTTGTTTACCCAGGGGATAGGAATCCGCTCAAATAAAGCCCACTTTTTAAGCATGAATTTTACCCCCTCTCTGATATGTTCATTGTTTAAGCTCCTTTTCCGGCCCGTTTAATTTTCTAGTTTATTTGGAACTTTTAAACGAAGTTAGAGCCAAGGCATACTTTCAGAGAACATCATAAGCTTCCGGACGATTTCCTTGTAAAGTTTCAACGCAAGAATTTTTTTCTTCTTTTTTTTTTTTTTTAGTACGCCCAAAGGAAGCAGATTCGTTTAGGAGAAGACTTCAAAGCTGCCAAATATTCCTCCAATTTTTGGTCTAAATTTTCCCCCAAGCATAAAGATATCATACTCGATTACTGCTGGTGCAGCAGGACATAAAATCTGGGGAAATGGTGCCTGACTTTTTTTTTTTTTTTTTTTTTTTTTTTTTTTTTTTTTTTTTTATTATTGTTTTTTTTTCCGTGCTTAGAGTACGAATACAAAATTATATTTGTTACTGTCATACTTTCAGTGACACACATCTAGAAAAAAAAGTACTGTATGCATTTTTTATCATTTCACTTTGTGATGTTGAAGAGTTGAAACAGGTGGAATGGCCTGGCAGAGTATAGTCATAATCATTCCGCCTCGGTAGAATTACCTTATGACCCCTCAAAAGCAGTGAGCTGATTTCGACATGTCCTAAATTTACGGTTTGATTTTTTCGAACTTGCTAACAGAAACACTTTTGACAGTTATGTTAATTTGTTTTGTAGCTTTAAACGTTTTTATGATGCCTTTTCCATGGCAGTTATTACCCTCAACGAAAAGTTCTGTCACCGTTGAGTTACCCTTAAACGAAATATGATTAATTTAAGGTAAACATACCACCACCCCAGTAGTCGGCACCCTAAAATTTGCACCAGTCGGCATCCATTTTTGAATAGTATGATGGCGACACTGCTGTTTTGCTTGGATTTTTTGAAGACTTTATAAATAAAAGCTTTGAAAAAATACTCAGTATAACCAGTGTTACTATCATTTTATTACTTTTCACTTAATAAAAAATAAGTGCCGACTACCGGTGCAAATTTTAGGGCAGCCGACTATTGGAGTGTTCACCTTAAAAGAAATCAATGGATTTACTTTTGCCTCTGCGTGGAATATAAACACATAATAAGTTGCCCTTAACCTCTTATGGACCAAGCCAAGCCCAAGTATACTCGTTTTTCTCCTCTTAGTCTATTACACATTCTTCCAGTCCTCATTCCGAATAAACGCAAATATAGATGAAAACACTACAATATGAGGTCTCGTCGGGATCCTTCAATTCGTAGGATAGGCAATTCCAACACCACCGAGTACGAACAGTTAACTACCTTCCCTGTATAAACGGAGGAGTGGTGTTCTCTTGAACTATCGCGGTCATTAAAGGGTTAAAATAATTTACCTGCGCATTTTATCGAAGGCATGTTTGAATGCATACGGGAAAAATATGGAAGTAGTATGGAAGGTTACCGGAGCGTGAAGCTAGTTATTTTATATGCATTTTCCGTTCGTTTTATATTTAATATATCTCGGTATTCCTTCTTCAAATGAAATTTACATTTTCTGCGTGGAGTACAGATCAAAATACTATACTAGGGATAGGTGTTCTATGACGGAGTAGTGGAAATTGAAGCGAGTAATCTCATCAAACGGTCGAGGAGCACGTCCCTTGGCGTTGGTAAGTTTAATGTTTAATGGGCTCATATATGGTTTATGAAAAGCACGCCTTGCTAACTCACGTTTGAGGACTGGACTAGCTCCGGGCTCTTTCCTATTTCAGGACGACAGAATTCGACTAAGGTGTCAGAAGGATCGCAAAACGAAAGGCGACTCCATAATGTAGCAACACTCTCTCATGCTACGGTGCAAATATTACCATTCTCCCCATAGTTGCCACGTTATGCCCGAAAATTCACCAACAGCTTTTACTAACTGTTGTCGAGCACATACATCGACTAAACAAATACTAATTCTGTAAATAAATTGTACGAACAATTAATTACCTGGATATTTAAAATTTTCGATATTTTAACCAGGACTTTTCATAGCATAGAACTTCTTCGTTCGAATACTCGTTTTTAGGTTACCAAGAATAAAATATAATTTTCTTATTTTGGTTGAATCATATGACTCGGCGCCGTTGCCACGTTGGGCGCCAAATCATATGATTCAACGTAGTCTTGGTCTTCAACCAGTGGCGGATCCACGGGGGGATACCCTCAAATGTTGCCTTTCTTCAATAGAAAAGAGCCCGAAATTGCTTCCACCGACAAAGGCGTGCCCCCCAGAAAAATATTCTGGATCCGCCATGCACTACCATACTAACCATATTCGAGAACGGGGATTGCATAATCTACGATTTTCTGAGCTATTCAAATGTTTATGTGGTTATGTAAAACTTCGTAAGAAAGGCGCGACCCCGTAAGAAGAGGAAAGCCGGTACTTCAGGCAGATTTTTTTGGTTTTTTTTTTTTTTTTGTTTTTGTTTTTTTTTTGTTAAAGCAACGGCATATTTTTCAAACTGACCACAAAAACTTGTCTTATTTTTAGTGTCAATTTTTAAAAAGTCATTCAAATCCTTAAAAGTAAACTTATGATTAGTTTTTGATTATTATACTAGCGGCTCTCCCATTCCATTGCATTTGCATGTGATCAAAACAAGCTTAAAGTTGCTTATAATTTTGCGACCCCGTAAGAAGAGGAAAGCCGGTACTTCAGGCAGATTTTTTTTGGTTTTTTTTTTGTTTTTGTTTTTTTTTGTTAAAGCAACGGCATATTTTTCAAACTGACCACAAAAACTTGTCTTATTTTTAGTGTCAATTTTTAAAAAGTCATTCAAATCCTTAAAAGTAAACTTATGATTAGTTTTTGATTATTATACTAGCGGCTCTCCCATTCCATTGCATTTGCATGTGATCAAAACAAGCTTAAAGTTGCTTATAATTTTGCTAGTAAGATTCTCCATGACGGCATTTTTACTTTCTCACAGCTAACAAAGTTAGAAATTGAGAAAGTATTGCGATGGCGCAGATGTCTGTATCCCAGGATAACTTTTGAACCAATGGTCCATGTACATCCAAATTTTGCAGAGAAGTTGCTTTTAACATTCCTTATAAGAGCTTTTTTGTTTTTTTAGAAATTTTAAATTTTAAGCAAGTTATGGAGGATAAAAGGTTTCCATTAAAATCAACGAGAAAGTGGTTAAAATGGGTAAACATTGCGTATATAGGGAAAAATTGGAACATTTCAATAATACCTGTTAGAATTTTAATTAAAATTTGCAAAAAACGTTCTGCAGCCAGCTCACTGTTAAATTAACTCCTTATTAAAGTGGGGTCTGGGGGACGGGGGTCTCCCCCAGATTATTATAGGGGGGGGGGTCCTACATGTCTCCTTCAGAATTTTATAGGGGGGGGGGTCCTACATGTCTCCTTCAGAATTTTATAGGGGGGTCTGGATGTCTTCCCCAGAATTTTATAGGGGGTCTGGGGGTCTCCCACAATTAATTTAGATACGTGACAACGTGAGAAATTGTTCGTGGGGTATTCCATACAGTTTATTTCGATGATATCACGGCCAGTTTTGTGATATGTCATGACTAAACATGGCAACTATGCCCAATTTCTTCTCTTGAGGTCTGAAATAAGAGTTGAACTCGGCCACTTACAGGTGACGTACTGAAGCGGTGATAGGAATTATTCAAGCGCCGCGCCGCGCGCCGGTCCCGTCCCGTCGGTGTGGTAAAGATTCACTGAAATAATACTAGATACCCCAGTAATGCAAAGTACCAGGCTCAGTAGAGGTTGCCATCTCAACGGTGAAAATTATCTCGCTTTCTTGTGAATGGATCTGATGCAAACTTTTGGAGCATGGGTCCTTGTGGATTCAAACCCACACGGAAAAAAAAAAGGTCGGGTAGTGTTTCTCCAAAGTCGACGTCCTTTTGCACTGGCAATAGTTGGGGAAAATATCGTTAACGTTGCGGATTTTTAGACCAAAAGTTTAGAAAATATTTGAAAACTTTGGAGTCTTCTCCAACTTTCAGTCTAAATTCCCCCAAAATTAACAACATTTCCTCAAATGAGCTGTTGCAAACTTTTGCTACAGTTTTTTAAAGGCCTGTAAAAATGACGATGAGCGCACTAAAAATCACAGAATCCACCTACTTTCTGGTACCTACACAGTACATACTCTTGCAACTACGTTCCTACACGTGCATTCAAATCTTTTTTGATTTTTCATCTATTCAATCCATGAAAATTTCCCAAAATTAAATACTTTTATGAAGAAATGTCGCCATTTTATTGGAGAAGCTCTGACTCTCTTAGCTTGTGTTAATAGAGTTACGTATTTTGTATATTCTACTAACGCAAAATATTCGTATTACTTTCTTCGTTAAAAAATGTCTTCGTTAAAGCGGCAGATTAGTGTTCACTGTGTTCATTGTTTTTTTTTTTGTGTGTTTAACCCCTTATGGCTCAAGCCCGAGTATAGGTACACAAGTTTTTCTCCTTCTATTTCACATTGTTTCAGTTTTCATTCCGGATAAATGCGACTAGCGATGAAAACACTTACTAGATAAGCTTTTTTCGGGCGCCTTCAATTCGCCGTATAAGCAATACCAAATCATTCGAGTACGAATAGTTAACTACCCTCCCTGTTAAAACATAAGAGTGCCGGCGTTCTTTTAAATTAACCTGGCCCTTAGAGGGTTAACCTTTTTACTACCAGGTTACGAAAACGTATCCATGTTCGCTTGCTCAATTTAAGTGGGTAGTTACATATTCTTACATCATGGCGCTGATTTTGCATACACAGAGGATTGAAGGAGCTTGATGGAACATTTATTTTTCAAACGTTAACAATTTTGAAGTTGCAAATATTGTGGATAAAAACAAACCCTTCTCAAAAATTCCTTATCAATCTGAATAAGTAGAATGAACTGTACTGTACTTGTTTAGTTTGATGTGCATAGTGATTTTTTTAAAAATAAATTTAAAACCATGTTAATTTGGTGGCACAAATCTGTACCTTCAAGTTTCAGGGTACAAAGGGTTAAAAAGATGAAGTCTATGAGCAGAGGCGGATCGACGAGGGGCACGGGGGCACGTGTCCAGAAGCCTCAAATTTTGCCCTTTTCTATAGAAAATAGCCCAAAATTGCTTCCACCAACGCTTCAAATTTCAAAATTTCACAGGCGTGCCCCCCCCCAGAAAATTTTTCTGGATCCACCACTGTCTATGAGCTTTCACGCTCCATCATAGGCACAGCAAAAGTTTGCAAAAGATTAATTTGCTTGCTTCTGGTAAATTTCGATGTGTAAATCAGTTGTGGGTGATTTTTCTCTGGCCGTTCCCAGCATCTGGCAACGGTTGATTCACAGTATCCACATTCTATACGCCACGGAGTGTACGGAGTATAGAGTATAGAGTATAGAGTGGCCACGCACCGTAGGAGGTATAAAAAAGTGAAGGTCTAGTTCGCAAGAAGAGAAGGATAGAAGGATAGAAGGATAGAAGGAGAAGGTATGATTTGTGTAACTTATAATTACCGGGCGAGAACGCGAACCCTCCGGGTGAAGAATGACGTCATCGTCAACGCCGTCAACGATACCTTCGACCGTTCGCTCTAAAGTTATCCAAGGCTCGGAGCTTTTTTCAATAAAATCATTTCAGCCGTCATCTCTCTAAATGGGGTTTTATAGAATACAGACCCCGCAGATTTAAAATAAACTTCATGGTAATTTCGGTTAGATAAAATTCTTCTGCAACCGTAAAATTATTGTGCCATTATTACCGTAAAATCACCCTCCGAAAAAATGACGGTAATTGTTCAATCGTTTAGAGCTTGTCCCAAAAAAGATTGGCTTTGACACTTCTATGGTTTTCATGAAAACATCAGTTTCCATCTTCAGATAGGGCAATCGATACACAGATAGATGATACGTCCAAATTTTTATTTTCAAAACTTCCAAGTCCAAAAATTAATGTCCAAAACATTAAAGTCCAAAAAATTAGCTCCAAATAGAAAACGTCCAAAAGAAGAAAAGGCCATTATTAAAATTTCCAGAGATTATAAGTCCACAAATTTGGAAAGTCTAAGGGACAAATGAATTTTGCAAGCGATCACCATGCAAGTGTATCATGTTTTTTTAATTGAATCATAACCCTGGTAACCTTTTGTCCTCGACAAGTTCGATCAACATGTAGGTTAATCAACAAGTACATAGGTACTTTTTTCCCACCGCGGAGTTCCGAATTCGGGTTGACGCGGCATCAATACCACCAAAGCGAGCGCGGTTAAACAAGCATCTTTTGCGGCCGTACTTGTCCGCACCGCACCACTATATACATATGGTCTGAGATCGTTAAAAGTGGTCAAAAATCAGAAAGTAAATGTCTCATAAACAGTGGCGAAGCGTGAAATTTGGCAACAATGTAGTTTCTCCATTTAAATTCACCAAAAAAGTCGAACGCTTCAGTCATCGGCGATGACCAGGCATTTCGACCTTTCTAATGTGTTTAAATGGGGAGAAAGAAACGTTGCCAAATCGTACGCCTCACCACTACTCATAAATTTATCTTTTATGAACTTTCAAACCAATTTTAACCATAGAGACATCTTTTAAATAGTAATTATTTAAACCAAGAAATGTCAATGGAAAGTTTTGTTAGAGCTCAAAAACAGTGCTGCTAGGTTTGGCAAAAAAAAAAAAAAATACACACTTTTACATACTTTATACTTTTACATTAAAGCATAGTAAAACGGTTATAGGTAGAGAGTTAAGACAAGAAGGTAGTCAACCTCTGATTGGTCATGAGTTTTACGCTCTACGGGCGCCACCAGTGGATGCGTTTTTGCACGTTTGTTTAGATACATTTGTTTACAGACGAACATAGGCGGGTCCGTATCAGGGGCTAGAGGGGCCATAGCCCCCCACTTTTATTGAGCGGAGGAGGTAAAAATCGGGAAAAAGTCATCATTTGCGACTTGAGAAGCAAAAAAAAAATAAAATAAAAAAATAAAAATAAATACTTTTAAAAAAAGTCATCACTTTCTAGCCCCCCCCCCTCCCCCACTTATTTTGGTCACGTTTCGCCTTTGCGGACGAAGGGGTCCAACGGTATTTTACGGATGAGCTTGTTAATTTTAATCATGATGTATCTCAAGAATGTCTATAATTCCGCAAAGAATCTATAAAAGCGTAAATAGACGTCGATGAACAAAAGGAATATGAAAGGCCACGCCGTTAGAAATTCTACGGCACTGTAATCTTTGCATTGGGCCAAAAGACAACGACGCGGCTCTCAAAATGCAAACAAATGTGCAAAAAGGCATCCAATCACCAATGGCGACGCGGCGCCCATGATGGTTTCATTTTTCTAAACTCTCTATGCATACAGGGACTCTAAGATTGACAACCCCCTTGTCTTAAGGTGATTTTTCAGCGTATATTGCCGATATCTGCTATCGGAGCGCCAGCACCGTTTGATTAATGTCAACTTACAGGCCGAAAGTAAATTATATTTGAGAAAACAAAGTGTCAGTTACTAGATAATCATCTGAAGAACGAATGGCACGAAACGCTGAAGAATCACCTTAACTTTCTACTTTTAGAGACTTTAGTGCGAAAACAAAACAATACAAACAAACAAGCAAAAACAAACACGCTTGTTCCGGATCCTTTGAATCACCGTGTATATTTCGCAGTGTGTGGACTATGAGTTAGATGCGGTTTGCAGGCGGGCCGGTGGGTTGAGCGGGGGGGGGGGGAGGTTCGCGGATGGAGCGGCGGTGTCGGTAGGGATGAGAGGGAGAGAGATGCTGCGCAGAGGAGGAAGTAAATTGCACCAAGTTAATTTGTACTGGTGGAAATTATAGCGGTGTGCGGTGGTTAACTTGTAATATATTTGTCATTTAACGAGTCAGGATCACGCCTATTGCATCAGAACCTGCACATTACCAACCCATGTTTATTCACACCAATTACTCACCACAAGCAACTTTAACCAACCTTATATATACCCACCGTATACCCTCTATATACATACTATACCCCCATACCCATTGCCAATCATCTTCACACAAACAAACAGGTGATTTGAGCAAGATTTATGGACCGCTCTTGTCTCACTCTTTACTCCTCCCCCTCCTCCCCCTTCTCCTCCTACCAACGCCCATTGTTTGTTCTATTTGGTTTCTTCGTCTGTTTGTTCGTTGCTTTGTCGTATATAAATATGTGTGCGTGTACTTTCTTTCTCCCCGTCCCCCGAGATTGAACTGCAACTTGTCAGGCCGATCGTGGTCAAAAAAACCATTCAGCCGGCCAATCGCCGTTTGCAGGGTATAATTGGCGCTCACTGGACTGAAACATGGATTTTCCTGGACATTGAAAGTCGGTTTTTTTTTTGCTCTAAAAACATTTTAACTTTCATATTGCTAGAGGGGAGGCCTGTTATTGGGGATGGGAATTTCCGGCCTTTTAAGTTTAATTTCAAAAATTCCAGTGACTTTTTCAGGCTTATATTACTCAGTACAAGCAGTGGTGGCTTGTGATATTTGGCAATCATGTATTTGCGATTTGAACCTATGCAAAAGTTTAGATTTCTCAGGGATTCAGAGAACTCCCTCAAGATCGATTATTTTGCATACATTTAAATGAATTGACTCCGATGTTGTCACATTCCACGAGCGGCTTAAAGTGTCCCCTCTGATTAAAGATTGGTCTTGAAACTTCATAAATGATAAATTGACTGGAAAGCTTTCTGATCTTTGGCCGGTTTTTTGACGATCTCCGACCACTGTGTGGTGGTACGATACGCGACCCGACCGCGACGCCGGCCCGGCCTAGGAGAGATGAAGTGTTATCTTTAGGCTGGAATTAAATGTTTACTCTTGTAAAACTTATGTTTATTCCGTGCTAACCTATGATTTAGCTTTCAAGTAAGCTACAGAAGTTACAGATTTATTTACGATGGCAGATTGTCGGAGGGCGGACGGGACGCTTTAGACTCTTCGCTCGCCAAACTGAGCCTGAGCCTTGTGCATCAAACGTTTAAGCGTCTGCGTCTATTTTGCGAGCGCCGCACAGTGGAACGAGTCAATGGGAGATGCCGAACTTATGGCATGGCAACTTTAAATGCTTATATATTTGTTAATACGCAACGTAGACGTTTGAAAGTATTTCCATTGGTTTTAATGTAAAATTTCCTACCAAAATCACCCTTTGCAGTTAGTTTTCTGACTGTTACAACATTAAAATTTGCATTTTTAGTCATAAATTCCATGTCTTGCCTCTCCCATTGACTTGTTCCATTGTGCGCCGCGCACGGCCCGCTTGCTTTGCATACACAAAGGCAATCGACCCGGGGCCCAGAGCAGCTGCTTCGTGTGTATTTAATGACATTTTTGAATTCACCGATAATCCCAACGTGGTTGACCAAAAGATTACCGAGTCCGGTCAAGTTTATGCCTGTGTAAGTGTGTAATGCACGATGATACTCTCTCCTGTAATCCTTTCTTAACCAGTGGAGAATCCGCAGCTAACATTAAACAAACTGTAAGGAATACACCAAGAACATTTTCTCACATCAAACTTAATCTGGGTGGCCCCTAAACTAGAATTTATTATATTTTCTGGGGGAAACCCCCAAACCCCCCTTTATTATCTCGGGGTAGACCTCCAGACCCCCGTTTAATATTCTGGGGGAGACCCCCAGACCTGATAAATAGTCTTCAAAAGTCTGTTAAGTTTTTAAATATTGAAATACGCCTCCTTGAAGGTGGCGTGCCAACGGTGATCTTATGAAAAAATATCACGGGAGAACGCGTCTTTGAGCTCCGTGACAGTCTAAATTCCAGCAGTCAATGAGAAGTTCTATATCGTTATAGTCAAGGCGCTTTAAATGCACATACAGTCTTGTTTCAGGAGCCCAAGTCAATGGAACCAATGCCCGATTTTGAAGGTCGAGTGATTTGAAATTTCACTTCCACGCATCAACAACGAGCCTTTTGGAAACTTTTGCTCCATTATTCATTGCATGTGTTCCCATGAACCCACTAAACTAAAAAAAATTCACTGCCTTTGTAGTTGTACACTTGTATTCATAAACACACGGTTGTTTCCTTTACGATTTGAAGCACGCTTCCTAAATGGTTAGAAAAGTGAGTAGAGTTGAATGCATACAATGTTTTCCTTACCTTTGAAAAGCCAATACTGGGTGTAGGAACATGATGATGACCTAGATCATGACGTTTGAACACTGAAACAAACAAAATTCAATAAAATATTAATATCGTGTGGAAAAAACAAAAAACTTTTTTGTCTGTTTGTATTTATTTAAGTGCTTGTCGTATCTAAAATTGTTTTAGAGATGCTTTCTAAGTTAGGGAGATTTGGGTCATGATCATACATTTCTTCTTTTTTTCTTTTTAAATTTCAACGAAAAATTGAGGGGCTTAAGAATGAACTTTTGATCAATTTTGGGAGCTAGTGGTGACAGTATAATTTTTCTTTAAGGTGATTCCAGGGTCGATTAGTTCCAACTGTGGACACCATGTCGCGCTGCTCAAAAAGTCAACAGTTGTTTGCTTAATTTGACGAATTCACGCTAAAAACACAAATTTGAGGAACGTCAGCACCTGTGAGCATACTTCAGGAAGATACCCTGAAAGTTTCAGGCTGAAACACTAAAAAAAAAAAGCCGGAAATTATGAAATACGAAACTTCCCGTGAGCCGCAATGAGTACGAGTGAGGTAGATATAGACGTATCATCACTCGCGCTCACTCTTACTCACTAAGCTTATGGCGAAACGAATTTCATAATTTACGGCTTTAATTTTAAACCAATCTTGCTCATTTTGGGCTCAAAAAATCCATAAAAAATTTTGCAGGTGCTGACGTTATTGGATTTTGCGTTTTATCTATGGTTTCAGTTTAACAAGCCAAAAACACGACTTTTCCAAAAAGCGACTAGTAGCGCTATCCATCGGATTGAAATCTGGAAAATTTTCGCCTGGAATCGCCTTAACACCACCAGCTCATGGAGCACTTGTTCGTTCCAAATTATTAGACTTCCAAATCAAACGATACGAAGTTTTCAAACTGATTGAAAATAGAACTTTGATTTTCAATTGATCAAAGACGAATAATGGTTTTAACTCGTGGTTTTCACAAAGATGCCAGAACTATCAAACCTTTTCTAACAATGCATCACATGATATAGGGGTTGCAATCGAATAAAATCAGTCAGCCCCCAGCCTCCCCACTTGGTAGGTGGGGGAGTCATTGCAAATGAAACCTCCAGACGTAGTGTCTTCACAAGGTAGATGCATTAGCCCATTTTCGTGTGAGATATTCGAATCTTCTCTCGGGATCCTATAGGTTAGCAACGTCAACCGGTTCGCCAGCTGACCTACACTGATTTCTAGAATTCTTTCTTTAATCCAAGGTGTATTTCGTTTGTGTTAAAGAAACTGCACCGTGAAATATTGACTGAGGGCGAAATCCTTTAACTCAAAGGAAAATGTCATGCTGCTACAAGTAAAAGATTCCTTGTTGAACAGTGATTCTCCTTCATGCAATAGAATTTTACTATTTTACTTCGCGCAAGGAAAACTGTCACAAGTAAACGTGTTTCCTTGTTTTTAAAGAAGTGATTTCTTTCAGCGAAATTCCCCACGTTTGGAATTGGTCGGATAAGAATGAAAAACGGTGGTTTGTGGAGACGGGTTACTTGGTTTGGTTGCCGCAAGTCTTATCAAAATAAGGAATTTATCTAATTGGTTATTGAGCATCTGATAAGCAATATCATATTAACCCCTTATGGACCAAGCCCGAGTTTACTCGTTTTTCTCCTCTAGTCTATTTCACATTGATTTCGTCTTCATTTCGGATAAATGCAAATACAGATGAAAACACTACAATAGATAAGATCTCGTTGGGCGCCTTAAATGTGTCGTATAGGCAATTCCAACTCCATCGAGTACGTACATTTAACTACCTTCTCTGTAGTAACAGAGGAGTGGTGTTCTCTTTAACTAACTTGGTCCTTAAAGGCTTAATCTACATTGCCTCCGAAACACTCATCAAGAACGGAGGCGAAAACCGCAGCTTTTTATCTCAATCAGGGAAAAAGTTATGAAACAATCCTAACCCAAGTGATTGAATTAATTGGGAGTGAGAAAAGGTGAGTAAGAGTAAAAAATGGAAGGAACGGACTAAGTGAATGAGATAGTAAAAGTATGATTGATTGCGTGCGTTAATGCGTTTGTGAATGAAAGGCGGGTTGATCGACCAGCGACCAGTGACCAAGCAGCGAACGGCAGAGGACAATAGAAAAGAAGACCAGAGGAGAAGGGAATTCTTCTTGCTTAGGAACTTACGGCATGCCAAGACTCACAAGCTAGGTGCGTAAGCGTGTGAATGTGTACTTATGTATTTGTGTAAGTGTGTGAGTCGTGGGTCCACATAAGCCCTGACGTATAATACGCATCATAAGTAGCCGTCTGCCGCACAGTGGGACGAGTCAGTGGGAGGGGTTGGACCAGTGGCGTAGCGTGCAATTTGGCAACGTTGCAATGTGTTCATTTAAATACATTAAAAAGATCGAACAATAGCGTGCTCGGTGAACACCTTAGCATTCGACCTTTTACATGGGTTTAAATGGACACAATGCAACATTGCCAAATTACACGCTACGCCACTGGGTCGGACATGGAATATGACTATAAATGCGAATTTGAATGTTTCTACAGTCAAAAAACAAATTGTAATAGGTGATTTCTGAAGGCAGTGTTGCCAGATCGAGGGTAAAAAGCCGTATCGTCCCCATTTAAATCAATATGTAAAGCGTACGGCTTTTTCACCCCAATCTGGCTACACTGCTTGAAGGGTGTAGACTGTTTTATAAAACAGTCTACTATACTATAGTATCGATATACTACAGTATATAGATCGATTGCCGACCGAGGACCTCTGGTTCCAAACAAACTCCGATTAAATGTATTTTCCCCATAGGCGCACTTTTGAACGGAGGCTATTAAATCAAACAATTTTTGCGATCTTTTTGCGATTATGAATTCTGCGTCTTTGAAAATGCTTAGTTATGCTTGATTCCTCGATTCCTCGACTAAATGACTAAAAATGCGAATTTGAAAGTTTTTACAGTAAAAAAACAAACTGTAATGGGTGATTCTTGAAGGATTTAAACTGTTTTAGAGGAGCGATATATCTTATCGATTACCGTCCGAGGACATTTGGTTCTAAACAAACTTGTGATCTTTCAAATCGACCTTTTACATGGGTTTAAATGGACAAAATACAACGTTGCCACATTGCTCGCTACACCACTGCTATTGAATCGTTCCACTGTGCGCCGCGCCGCGTCGTTCGAGGCAGACTTCGTGTCTGTGTGTGAGAATGTGAGGTGTAAAAACTGAGCCGAAACAGTGATGGTTTAAAAAAAAAAAAAAAAAAAAAAAAAACAACGAAGAAAATGAAAAGGAGGCGCTAATAGAGAGAGGGATTATACACATTCATTTACAAACAAAGTCTAAAATTCATGAATGAAAGATTGGTGGAAGGTATGTGGAGTGGCGTGGGGCGGCGCGTTCTTCTATGAGTCGTGACCGGTTGTTGTGTTGTGGTGGACGGTCGACGGTCGACGGTGGAAGGACCCATGAACCGCGAGATCCTTGGATGGACGAGACGGACAGACCAACGCGGACGGACGGACCGAGAGATCCAATGACCCAGTAGGTCCTTCGTCCAACACCGACGGACAGACGTTGGTCCTGGGGTCTCTGTAATATATACTCCATCCCTCTTCTTGCGACACACTTTCGTTTCAGTTCATAAAACGGCGACCCGGCCATTGGCATGGCGCACAGTGGGTATAAATGTGGAATTTCCCGGACATGATTTCACGAATAAATAAACTGTAGGGAATACCCCTCGGACACTCCCTCACATCAAACTTCATCTGGGGGGGGAGACCCCCTTATATTTTCTGGAGGAAACCCCCAGACTCCTTATAGTATTCTGGGGGAGACCCTTAGACCCCCAAACCCCCTTAAGGGATTAATTTTACAGTAGGCTGGTTGCAATTTTTTTTTTTGCAAATTTGAATCAATATTCAAACAGCTATATTTGAAATATTCCAATTTTTCCCAGTACGAGGTCTGTCGCAAAAGAAACCAGACTTTTAAGATTTCTTGAGAATGAGACCAGCTAGAGAGTTTACATTTTTTTTAATGAAGGGTAATACTCTTCTAAAGAAGCTCTTGAAATGTCAAATTTTTTAATAGTTCTCATGCTACGTAACTTTTAGTACTGCATAGTCAGGAGTGCTTGGCGATTTTTTCTTTCGTTTTCAGCTGAAAAATAGAGATTATTTTTGAAAACTTGACGGCCAAACATTTTTATTTGAACTAAAACTAAAAGACAAATAACATTTTAAGAGCCAACTATTGACGTCAGCGATATCTTTCAAAATATTCCCCTCCTCTCACAATGCACTTTTCCCATTTATGTTTCCACTCAGCCAAACACTTTTGAAAGTCCTCAGTTTGTGTTTAATCGCAACTGCGCTAGAAAATTGTCTTGAATTTCGAGGATGGTATCGAACCGCTGGCCTTTCAAAGTGGATTTTAGTTAAGGAAACAAGAAAAAGTCCGCGGTAGCCCGTTCAGGGGAGTACGAAGGATGTGGTAAGACAGTCATTGCACTTCCGAAAGCATTTTTCAAAATTTTTCAAAAAATCGCCAAGCGCTCCTGACTGCGCAGTACTAAAAGTTACGTGTAGCGTGAAAACTACACATGCTAGTCTAGCCATAAGTTCTTTTATGTGCTGCTTTGTCGATAGCAGCCAAACGACAACACTATGATATATTCTAAAACTAGACAAAAAATGCTACCAAACCAATCAAACCACGCTTCTTTCATGTGTTGTAAGTACCATAGTGCCTCCCGCAATAAGCGCTGATATGTCGAGGTCGGATTGGAGTTGGGCGCGACAAAGTTACATAGTCTAGCCATAAGTTCTGTTATGTGCTATTTTTCCGATAGCAGCGAAATTACCAAAATTAAGTATATACACCACTATATATATTCTAAAATTAGACAAACAATTCTACAAAACCATGCTACTTTTATGTGTTGTAAGTACCTGTGCCTCCCGCAAAGCACTAATATACGTCAAGGTCGGATTGCAGATGGGCGCGACAAAGTTATTAGCTATATGGCTGGCTGAAAATGAAGTTTTGGGCACCAAATTTTCGGGGGAAAAAAAATAAAGAAAACTTATGGAAGTTTACAACTGCAATCCGACCTTGACGTATATCAGTGCTTATTAAGGGAGGCACAGGTGCTAACGTCACATCTAGCATGATTTTGTAGCATTTTTGTCTAATTTCAGAATATATGTATAGTGTTATCTACTTATTTTTAGTCGTTTGACTGCGCTATCGGCAAAATAGCGCATAATAGAACTTACGGCTAGACTGTGTATTTAAAAATTTGACATTCCATGAAAACGAGCTTATCTTCAATAGAGTATTACCCTTCATTTAAGAAAAAGTTCAGCTCTCTAGCTGGTCTCATTCGTCTGCAATCTTAAAAGTCCGGTTTCTTTTGCGACAGATCTCGAATATATAATATGTTTACCCATTGATTTTAATGGGAACCTTTTATCCTCCATAACTAGCTTAAAATTAAAAATTTCAAAAAAACAAAAAGAAATCCCTCTGAGGATTGTGAAAACGTCCACAAGAAATTTCGGTCATGGCTGCCTCCGTGAAGTTTTAATATCCCGCCCAACAAATCCTCTCTACATCGCTATGGCTCGTTGTTTCAAACGCCCTTACCTCCTTTTGGCTCACAAAGTTTTAAAGCAATATTAAAGACGGTTTTTGTGCGAAGTCAACGATTAGCCAACAATCACAACAATGCACTCATCGGTCGCAATCGGTTAGTGACAAAACTCGCGTAGCGTTCCAAACTATCTCACTCACTCTCCCGAGAACCTCTATATACACCCATCTCTTTCTAGTTCCGAAATTCGTATACAGGGCCTTGTTTTACGACTTATTATCATCAAAGTCTCATTAAAATGCATCGAGATAATCATTTCTGCCAAAAAATGTCACTAAAGATGTCTCTTTGTACGAGTTTTGAAATTAGAGTGAGATAGCAGTACACAGGAATTACGTGAGAGCAATTGAGACCGATAGTCTTTGTTTGGAACGTTCATCGCCGGATGACGTCCACGGAAAAAAACAAAGTTTAGGTACAACCGCAGCAGCTTTTTAAAATACCTTCGCAAAGCAAAACTTCTAGCTCTATCGGAGAAGGTTTCGGTTGTACCGAAGCACTACTTACTTAGAGCAAAAGCAAGAAGAAAGGCTGTTGCTCTATACCGAGTGCTTCGGTACAACCGCAACCTTCTCCGGTAGAGCTAGAAGTTTTGCTTTGCGAAGCTATTTTAAAAAGCTGCTGCGGCTGTACCTAAACTTTGTTTTTTCAGTGTCATCACTGAGTCATCACTAAAACCGTCTATTATAAACAACTTTTCGTGTCCGGAAAAATCGATGTTTTGATCCAGTGTGTGGCGGTTTGCCTACCTACCTACCAACCATGCACCTGGTTAACTTTCCACTTTAGCAAAAATTCTTAATATTGATCGTAACCGCACTCCTCCTCCTCCTCCTCCTCCTTCTGCGACGGGCGTCTTGTCGCTGGTCGGCCGTCCGTCCGTTTGTTCGTTTGCTGCCTCCACACCTACGACTACGAGCGATCCTGTGTTCCCGCCCGAGCTGAAGTCCCGCGCCGCGCCGACTGACTGCGGTTGTATGTGTAGTGTAGCTGTATGATCCTTGTATCTCTCCTGAACACCAGTGAAACTGCCCTGGTCCTAGCTTACAGTACTCGGTGCCGCGCCATGCCCCGGCCGTTTCCAAGTCCCATTTATATTAATTCGCCATCTTTCTCACTCCCTCGTAATCTCTACCATCAACCACTAGAGATGCCAAGTTTATTGATTGGGAGAGAGCAGACGAACTATACGTTTACCTAGAGTGGCGTTGTGATGGGTAAATTGTGTAACCAACATTGAGGATTTACAGGTTAGTTTTTTTGGCGGGGTGGATGAAAGTTTTTAAAACATTCCTATACTCGATGTTTGAGAGAGGCGTGTCAGACTCCTTCACTCCTGTGACAGAGTTGGTCTTACTCAATGAAACTCCTGCCGGGGCTTATGTCAAATGCCTGGAGTCGAGCCGCCACACTATGGTCTGAGATCGGAAAGGAAAGTGGCCGAAAATTGGAGGAAGAAATTCATCGAAAATCATCGTTTCCAGCTTTTTAAGCTGAATTTTAAAACCGTCAGAAAAATTTCTAGCTCTAAATCGACTAGTTAAAAGTGTTATCTGTGATAAAAATTGGTCATGCATGTTTATGAATGATAAATTGACGATGAATTAAGTTTCTAATTTTGACAAATTTTTACGATCTCAGACCATTGTTCGTCACTCTCAGGCATCAGCTTGAATTGCCCGTAGGCATTACTATTGAGTCGTTTATATTAGAGTTAACGTGTAATTTTTTTTATTTTTTGTTGTTTAATTTTTACGATTTTTTGAAGTGGTGATTCTCATGAAATAATAGAACAATAATAGTCCTGGCGGTTTCTTTACACATTTTCTAAATGGGGGGGGGGGGGGAAGAAGGAAGGAGAGAGAGGAGAGAGAGAGAGAGGGAGGAGAGAGAGAGAGAGAGAGATGCAGATAGACGGACGGACGGACAGAAAAATAAAAAAATTGTATCCAGAAAATATCTTAATCATGGTTGTTTGTCTGGATTTGGGAAGTGTCTTTTTTAGGGGGTAGTTTTTTTGTCTGGATTCGGGTTGTATCTTTTTTACGGGATCGTCTATTTGTCTGGATGTGAGAAGTGTCTTTTTCACGGAGTACTCTTTTTGTCTGGATTTGGGTAGTGTCTTCTTTACGGGGTTGTCCATTTGTCTGGATTTGGGAAGTGTCTCTTTCACGGGGTAGTCTTTTTGTCTGGATTCGGGAATGCCCTCTTAATTACTCGCGAATCGGCAGCCCTGTCGGTGAGGGAAGATTGGAGAGTGACCTCCTGGTCACATGATGCCGCGAGAGGAGAGCAGAGCAGAGCAGAGGTCATTGGTAAGGGCGTGAAGCCGTGAAGCCGTCCAATTAGAAGTTGACCAATCGTAAATGTGGCGTTGAGTGTGTATATACTGTAAACTGTGTATACATAGAAGTTGGGATGGCTTATTAGACACTCCCGCGTCTTCCGGAGATTAGAAGCTGGACGAAGGCGCATTTTTCACACAGAAACACAGCAAACGGGCGACTCGCTCTCTGCTGATGCCTGATGCCGGTGATCGGTGAGCTGAGCGGAGCAAATAGAACACCGTTTCATTTATCGGGTATCGATACCACTTCTTAATGTTCTTGAATTATATTTACGCTTCTCCCTCGACTTCTCTTCGCTCTTCTCTCTCCTGCAAGAGTTCAAACGCCATCACCGTCACCCATTGCAGCAGCGACCGCCTTCTTGCGGCACCTCAGAGCATGTTGCGCTGCGCTACTCTGCTCCTCGGCCGCGCCGCGATGTACCAGCCCTGCACCCACACACTGTTGCCAGATATTTAATCCAAAAACGTCGTCAAGAATAGGGCTTTTGCTAACTTTTGCTCTAAGCGGTTGAATGATTGATATTTGAGAACAATCTAGTGAAAATCACGATGAGTACTATCGACGAATTAAAGATTGTCGCGAGATTTTCACACAGTTTCAGTTATGAGTGTGAGTGCGGGACTGATCTGAAACAGTTTTTCCGCCCCACCCGCACTGGCCTCTCACCTGTAAGGTGTGAGGAGTATGAAGAGTGGCCGAACCAGAACTTTGAAGGCGAAACTTGGCTCGTGAAAATCTCATGACAATCTTTAATTCGTCAATAGTACACTTAAAAAATCACGAGATTCACGATTAGAGTGACAAAATGGCGTAAAAGTTTAACCCTTTCACGAGAAGTGGTGCACATGTCATTGTGTACCATTTTATGTAATATGGGATTCAATGGGATTTAAATCTACATTCTGTGAAAATTGTGCGACCCATCAAAATTCTTAAAAAATTGTCCTCTTTTGAGCCTTTTGAACGGTCTAAAAAAATCTAAAAAAAAAGTCAAATTCCAAAATGGCGTGCGTGATCGGGTTAAGGCGTAATGGTGGAGCTAATTTTGTAATTTGAATGGGATAACAGATGATTATGATAAATAGTGGACTATCACCGGTGCTCTTGTTTTTGCTCTTTTTGAGCCAACAATCATAAAAATTGGTTGTGGACCGGTCGCATCTTGTAAATGGATTTTGACTACACCTCTGTAATGTGTGAGAGTGAAATTTATACGCTGTCTTACTAGCACACATTAGATAGCCTACCTCAGTTCTCAAAATTACGACTTTGTTTCTTAACTAATTTTGATTATTGATGGTCTAAAGAATACATATAAAATTCGAGGACACCATGACGTTCCAGTTTTTAGCATCATCATCCGTTATCTCATTTTTTTACTATCCAAAAAATACGAAATTTCAAGAAGTGACAAAGTGGCGCCGCCATCTTGGAGATTGAAAGATCTCCAGCATTCGGGTGGTATCACCTTAAATAAACAGCGCGTAGGCTTAAATTTGGCAACAATCTCCGCACTTATTTTGCTCAGCAGTAAGCAGTTTTAGCATCAGCTTTTAGCTTGTCACCACAATTGCCAGTTTTTGCCAAATTTTGCTAGATTCAGCATGAACTGTCTTTGGAAATATAGTTATTTTTTACTAGATTTGGCAACATTTTTGGTCTCTGCTTCAAAGAATGATAGTGTCACGGAGCGTCACCTCTCACTAAATGAAGGCGCATCCCCCGATGCCAACTCTCAAATTATCGAAGGGACTGCGGAATTTTTTCAATTGAAATTTTTACTTGAGAATGGGTCTTTTGCTACAGCAGCTTCAGACGATGAATTTTCAGCGATTTTAAACCCCCCTCCCCTGCCCCCCAGCGGTTCATATCATTCGACTATTATGTTGTTCCTTAATCACTGCGAACTAAATCCTAAAAACACTGCTAAATCTTACTTGTACATCTTTTGAAACCACCCAGAGAAATCTCAAGCCGTTATTGTTCAATGTTCTGAATTGCAAATTGAATCCATCAAAGGACTTCTCAAGTTTAAGTTTGAGTCAAGTTAAGTAAACCCAGTGGCGCCTCGTACGATTTGACAACCATGCAATCTGTCCATTTAAACTGTGTAAAATAATCGAATCTTGAGGAGGCTGACAGCCTCTTGGAGAATCGATTGTTTTACATTCGTTTAAATAGAGGAAAATTGATGTTGCCAAATTGCACGAGCCGCCTTTGAGTAGACCTCAAGGTCTGTAAATTGCTCCGTAAGGCGTGCTGTCGACGAGCTATAGCAATAGAGAGGATTTGAGGGGCCTTTATGTTGAGGCAGCACGGGTGCAGCCATGATCGAAATCTCTTATGGACGTTTTTCACACAGTCTCGGTTTGTTCGCCTCACTTTTTTTAACCTTAAATTAAAAAAAAAAAAAAAAAAAAATGAAATTGGTTGTAAACAAAAGTTCAAGTGTTCTAGAGTGGTTCTTTGGACGCAGAAATAACTGTAACTGACGATATAACTGTTTCTTCTGGAAGGATTTGCAGGATGTTTAAACTGACTCTTAATAGAAATATGCAAAAAAGTGTTCACCTGCGTAGTTTTATTTGAATTCTGTGTCCTGATATAACCACTCTTAAATACTTGTAATTTTGTTTAACACCAATTTCTCAGATTAATTACAATTTTTGATTTAAGGTTAAAAAAAGTGAAGCAAACAAACCAAATTCAGATCGCCCATGCTGCCTTTCCTTGAGATAGGACTTGTAAGATGTATCAGCCTCCCTATCTCTATATAGCTCGTTGCGTGCTGTGGTCATTTGTACTACAAGCGCGAGAAGGGGAAATGTTTTGGAGGTGACATTAGCCCGAAAATGAATGTCGATCAATCAGTTCTTGCAGTCTCTGATTTAGAGTGCCGCTCGTCCGAGAAAGCTACTCTGTTACTTTTTTTTTTGCCAAGTTAAGACCCGGCCGCGTCAATGTTGCCATTATGACATTCCACAATTAATCATTGACGCAACCGGTTAAAGCAAAGATTATCGATCTGAGGATTTCTATAAGTTGTTGTCATTTTCGTTTGATATTTATGTAATCTCAGCTCCAAACGATGGTAAAATCACTGATCGGAATTTTTCTATGAGCCATCATTATCCTTTTTAACATAATATATGTAATCTTTTTCAAACGGTTAAT
Organism: Trialeurodes vaporariorum; assembly: GCA_011764245.1. Classification (NCBI taxonomy): domain Eukaryota; kingdom Metazoa; phylum Arthropoda; class Insecta; order Hemiptera; family Aleyrodidae; genus Trialeurodes; species Trialeurodes vaporariorum. The sequence goes on from VMOF01000002.1 coordinate 61,032,897, forward strand.
TTTCCGATAAAAATATTTCTATGATGAGTCCAACGTGCTATAGCGATAGAGACATTGAGGTCCTATCTCAAAGTGTGATTACATGGGTGATTCGTATCTGATTTGTTTGCCTCACTTTTTTAACCTTAAATCAAATATTGTAACTAATATCCAGTGGAAATTGGGTTTTGAATGAAAACGCAAGTGTTTTAGAATGGGCTATCTGGACACAGAATTTTAATACAACTATCCAGGTGAGAAAACTTAGATTTTTTCTGTCATGTGCCAGTTTCTTAATCTTGCAATCCTTTTAGAAGAAACAGTCATATCGGTTACTGTGTCCAGATAGCTACTCTAAAACACTTGCAATTTCGTTTAAAACCAATTTCAAATGTATGTGTCACATTTTTTTTTTTTTTTTTTTTTTTTTTTTTTTTTTTTTTTTTTTAAAAAAAAAAAAAAATTAAAGGTCAATAAAAGTAAGGCAAACAAACCGAGTCTGTGTGGAAATGTCCATGAGAGATATCAATAAGAGATTCCCAACATGGCTACCTCCTTATAGTATCAATATCACGTCCTTTACAAGCCCTCTCTATCGCTAAAGCTAGTCGATGATGAGTCATTGTTTTCCTTCTCAAACTATAGCATTTGTATAATCTTTGTTTCAATTGGTTGATTCACCGATTGACTGTAGAATGTCATTAAATGTCCGCAAAATGGCAGCGCTGGTGATAAATCTGAATGAATTGTGAAAAAGCAGAGATGCGCATGCGCGGAAGGGGAATCGAATCGTTAGTCGCGTTGATGGCGGGGAATCGGGGATGGAGCACTTAACAGTTTACTAATGAGCTAAGCCGCCGCCGTCAACCGAGATTGGAAAGGATAATGTTAGCTATATAGGACAGCGGGAGAGCTGTGGAGGGGGAGCGGGGGCGCACGTAGTTGACACGTTTCCCACTAGATGTCAGGCCACTCTGGGGCAATCACTGTCGCGAAAAGCCGAACGTTAAGTAGAGCTCGTTTCATCCAGTTACCGATAATCTTTGGAATTTTTCCAACGTTATCTTTCGTTTTTTTTCTTTTTTCCCTTTTTTTATAATTCAATTTATTTATTGATCGACATTCCGTTAATATCATGATTGATAATGATAAAGTTTTACTATCAATTTGTTATAATTTTTTTTTCACCTTTTTCTGTTCTTCTTTTTTTTCTTTAAACATCAACAACTTTAATCTACACATAAAAAAAAGATTACTAGAAGCATGCCAATATTTGAACTCGGAATTCTATTATGTACCATAGTTCATAATTTTTTTTTTTTTTTTTTTTTTTTGAAATTTTAGTTCTACGACCATATTTTGGTATTAACATCAGAATTTTCAAGTCAAAGTTGGTACTAGACTTTCTGTCGTTCACATATCGTTGTGCTTCTGGTGATATGACTAGAATCTGGTATTATGACAATATCGCTTTTTTTCCAGTGTATACTGTATACTTGGTTGGCTTCTTGTCTTTTTCTTTGTCTTTTAATATACTTGATTTTTCTTCTTCTTCTACTTACTCTCACTTAATTAGCTTTTGTATTTCTATATTTTATTTTTATTTTTTTATTTTTTTACTGTTTAACCTGTTGGTGATTAGGTGTAAGACAAGGCCTGTAATACTTAAATTTGCCACTGCAAATAAAACGTTTAGTCAATCAATCGATCAATCAATCGTACCGCACGATGAAATTAATCGAAAACGAATAATTAAGCGGTGGCGTTTCACGAAAAGAGCGCTTTAAAATCAAAGTGCCATAGTTTCCAACAAGGTTTGTTTCAACTTGAAGGAGAAATAAAATTGAAAATTCTATGAAGATTATCGGTGAGACATTTTATGTGCTGTATCAAAAATGAATATATCCACGTAGAGTGAAAATAATCGCGACAATCTTCGCTCGTATGATCCTTTACTACTCTATTGTAAATGTTACTCGTACCGTGTGACGGTAGTGATGACTACATTTTACGAAGCATTTAACTCCGAAATACTAAGTTTAAATTAACAATCAATGCAATTATGTTTGATGTATATTTAAGTCGGTAGTTGTAGCATGGGCGTCATTTAGGGGGGCTGGGGGGGGCAATTGCCCCCCAAGGATTTGAAGTCAGGCTCAAAAACTGGCACGAGTTATATTGATGAGCAAAAAAAAGAAGGTCATCCGATTATTGCCCCCAAAAGACGGCTCTTTGGCTCTAAAATTATATTGATGAGCAAAAAAAAAAAAAAAAAAGGTTATCCGATTTTTTGCCACCTCCAAGCCGATAATTATAATAATGAGCAATAATAATAAAAAAAAAGAAGGTCATAAGATTTTTTGCCCCCCCCCCCAAGCCGAACTTGAAATGACGCCCCTGAGTTGTAGTTGTCCATACCTTGCAATTCTAATATGTTTATTGCTATAAGAAATATATTTCCTCTCGTTTCAGGTGCATCTATGCTGAATTAACTGTGTGAATTACCGTGTTTTTGTTTTGTTTTGTTTTTTTTTTTTAAGTTGCAATTTCTTTTCTTCACAGGTGCTTCTGCCTAATTGTGTGAAATACCGTGTGCGAGTATGCACGCTGTCATTTCTAAACCGACAACGCTGCACGGACTGAGAGATATATGTTGGAGGGGAAGCATTATGTTAAAACGAACGACCGACCAAGTGTGAAGCGATATGTAAGTGTACAAGTAAGTGGTCCGTGAACACATCAACAATATATTTTTTGATTATTTGAAACAAGGAAAAGAAAAAAAGAAACAAACCAAGAGCAGAAGATCAAATGCGATCTTAACTCTTGTTACACTTGAATACATGTACACACACGGTGACAAAGACTTATCCAGAAATGTGTCTTTCTCTCTCTCTGCCCCATTGAGATATTTTTCGTTCGAAACTGTCCTTTCTCTTATCCCATAAGAATGCATGCGGTAGAAAAGGATAGGAGAGGGGGCGAAAATCACGTGACTGCCCCTAATCTGCCCTTTTTATAATCAGTGGTGGCTCATGCTATTTGGCAACAATGTCTTCGGTCCATTTGAATCTATGTTTAACAATCGATTGCTGGTGAAGCGCTACTTCACTTTTGAATCGATTGTTTTACATACAATCAAATGGAGGGATGACATTTTTGCCACATTGCACGAGCCGCCCCTGTTTCTAATACACACGTTCTAATGGGAGAAGAGAGTGAAGGACTGATTAATTGGATCCATCAATGGGGTCTAACCTGTGGGCCGTAAATTCGTCCTTTGTCTCTGTCCTTTTCGTTCAAATGTGTTCAAATAGGCGAAAAAGAGAAAGAATAATTTATGGATACGCTGCAGGGCACCTTCTTACTTTTCCAATATTATGGATAGACAGCTGTGGTTCCCGGCTTTCATAATTTTGAAGAGAAAATTTTGTTGAAAGGTCGCTGTTCTTCATCATTCCAAAGGGTTACTACTTGCAGTTGCTTGTGCTATTTGGCAACCATGTTTTGTGCCTTTTGAACCTCGGCAAAAGTATCAATTTTTCAGGGATTCAGTGATTCCCCTGAAAATCGATTATTTTACTCAGGTTTCAACGAAGAGAATCCGTTTTTGCCAAATTGCAGAAGCCACCTCTAGGTACCACCCTAAAACATGAAAAGTTTAAATTACAATCACCCTCGAATCGAAAGAAAGGAAATTTTTGCGCAAACTTATGTGCTATGTCGCTTTTGCTTTTCAAGGTATCGAATGGTAATGTTTGATTACTACCCGTTTATAAACACTCTATAACACGCATTTATAAGTGTAGCAAAGTCGAAAACTAATTTAGCACGATTCCGAAAAAAAAGAGAGTTTGAAAATTAAGAAAAAAAATCTCAAATTCTCTCTGAACCTTATTTTCAGCGTGAATAATCATTTTGAATTGACAGTTAACGTTTTAAAAATATTAGAAACAGAACTGTAAACTGTAAAGGGCCTGAGCGTTATTCCCCATCCCTTCTCCAGAGTTATTTTTCCCTTTTTATACTCTTCTTATAGGGTTGCCGTTTTGGGCGTATAATAATTTATCGCGTGCATTTTCCAGTTTACATCAAAGTAAAATGTTTGAATTTCCCGCCTAATTCGGCAACAACACTAATCATTATAGGCAGTGTTGCCATTTTTCAGATAGTTCTCCAATTTCCTCCATTTTAATTAATGTAAAAGTTAGTAATTTATAGGCAAATCTAGCAAAATTGACTATAGATGTTGATACAGTTTTCAATAATAAGCGACATGATTTAAATCTGTACTTCGTTCATTACTTATCTTATCGGGTAAGATGTGCCTTACCGGTTGTGACTCGTTATAGTAAGTAATCCACGAAGTATGCCGGTGAAAATTCATATTTTCAAAGGAAAGCGAATAATTTAATCAGAGGACGAAGGAGTTGTTACCTGACTGAAATCATTCAGTTTACAAGTTTGAGAACATACTCACACGTGTATTCCAATAATGTATCATTTGATGCGCTGTAGGCGCATGCATAGTGTATACAGGACACAGGTACCGGGTTTTTATTTGTTATGGTAATTTTTTGGAGATTAGTGTAAGCACATCTTATCAGCTAAAGCCTTTCCTTGTATCTGGGAGTTACCTCTCAAAATTGTCAAGACCACTTTGAATATTTAATACATATATTTATTATGTTATGGGCATTACTGGCATTGTACTCCACCTATAATTCTGAGAATTGCTGGAGTCAAAAGGCGCGTAAAAAAGATCTCAAGTGTAACTCCCTTCTAAGCGGTTCACTCTATACCATATCTTTTGCGAATGAGATATGTGTCCTCTCTGTTTACAATTTTAAACTTCCATATAGAAGTTTTAACAGTGGCGTCTCGTGGAATATGGCAACCGCGGATATTAAACCTACGTATAATAATCGATCTTCAGGGACTTACTGAATCCCTTATAAATCGATACTTTTACATTGGTTCAAAGGCAAAAAACCGTGGTTGCCAAATAGCACGAACCACCACTGAATTTGAATTAATATTGCAAAAGAGCAGTTTGTCGGCTTTATACTGAACGGACCTAAACTACCTGTCATTTTTTCTTGTCTTTTGTATTTTTCTAAAATGTATGTAAGAGGCTCATGAATTGGTACTTTTATGGGATTAAATCCTGGTACATAATAAGAGTGATTTTGAAAATTTCGCGAGAATCTCAATAGTTGTCTATTTTTAAGAAAATAAAAGTGTCAAGAAAAAATGACAACGAATGAAGTTGCGTGTGAGTCTTTAAGGATAAATGCGTCCACTTATGGCTTATTACGCCTGCCAAACGGGCACGTATCTTTGGTGTGCTGGTCGTATTTAATGTTCTAAATTGATACAGTTGGAATGTTTTGACCACTCATGCCATGTTTTTCCTCTCATGGAATGATATTTAAAACCATCCTAATCCTTCTTGTCGACTTGAGGCTGTGGCGAAAAGGGCGGCTCGTGCAATTTGGCAACATTGCTTTTCCTCCATTTAAACGAGTGTAAAACCATCGATTCTCCAGGAGGCTGTCAGCCTCCTCAATATTCGATTTTTTACCTAGGTTTAAATGGACAATTTGCTTGGTTGCCAAATCGCAAGGCGCCACTGGTGGCGAAGCGTTCAGCTGGCAACGTACAGCATTCTTGATTTTGTCCATTTGATCCCATACAAAATGTATATAATTCGAATATAATCGCAAATTCCTCAATAGTTATAATATTTTTATGGATTTAATGGGACCAAACGCAACGTTTCAAAATTGCACGCTTCATCGCTCCTGGCTCGATCTGGTAACAATGTGCGTTAAATTACTCAAAATAATGATAATCAAAAAACTGTAAATATCTAACTAATCTTCCGCCAATGAAAAGCGTCAAAAACTGCAAGAGTCGTTTCGCATTTTTCGAAAAAAGCCAGGTCAAACGATCCGATTAATTAAGAACCGATTGATGACTTTAATCTTTTGAGGACAAAGCAGTTGCGTATTCTCAGTCTCAGAGACTCGAACGCAGAGGTAGCAACGTATAGATGCAATAAACTGTTTCGGGGAAGTATGGGTAATATAAACCAACAAATCAATCAAATGCAGGCAATCTATGGTCTCAGTACATCTCTGTTAATAAAATAGTCAAAGCAACCTTATGCCAGAATGATCATGCCTTCAAACCCTTGTATGCGTCTCGTAAAGTCATTCTTGATTGAATAAAATAGTTATCGATCAACTCTCACTTCGTTTGATTTCATTGGAGGATGACTTCACAGATTTTCAAATTTTAGACTGACGTGAGTGCTATGCGCAGCTCAAACATCAAAACTATGAATCATAAAGACATCATGACTGATTATTCAAATAATTTAAGGAAACGCCCGGCTGTCGTCATCTATATTAACCATCGTGACACCAAAACGAGGTATTTTTAGACCATACGGCATACAGTTGTATTTTCTCTGAAGAAGTTGTGAAATTATAGTGCTTGACTTGTGAATTCAGCTCCCCGAAAGTTTTCGGTGAGAATGCAGACCAAATTTTATAAGAAAAAAAAAATTAAATCTATCTCCAATAATTTATAGTGATTTTAAATGTTGGTTTTAAAACAAGCCCACCCTCCCTTCGGTGCTTAATGATTTTTAATCTAGCTGTTTGGCATACCTATTTTTAATGTGTGTTCCAAAAATGTCGGTAATGGCATTTGCTTGCTCAGTTTATCTGCTTTCAGAGAGAAAAAAAACGTATTTTTGAAAATAAAAATGAAAATACAAAACATAAATTGGGTGAAACTTTACGAGTTCAGTTGTTCCCGCTCTTTAAGAATTTTAAAATTTGGCATAATTAATATTTTTGGTGAACGATAAGACAAAAATTCAAACGTATCAAATAATTTTGCTGATCGGTTCTAACCAACAAGTGATGTACTAAATAACACCTTTGTCGTATAGTTTGAATTTTTTTTTTAAATTTTTGCTCTTAAAGCATAAAATATAATCATGGGTCAAAAACGACCCCCTTAGTTTTGGTACTTTGAAGGTGCAAAAACCATTTGAATCTGGAGGGTCAGAGGAGGTTATCGACCTTCACCAGCAAAGGAAGCAAAAATGTTTATCAAATTAACCGCACCCTCTCCCAAGAAATTCCATCAAAGAACTCAAGAATCGTACTACTTCAGGCAAAACTTTAGTGTTTATATTTATCTAAAATAAAAATAAAGCTCATCTGATCATAAATGGATCTAATCCTTTTTTCGAAGATTCTGAGATTCTGACGTAATCCTATCATGTGTTTTTCACGCTCTGACAAGCAAACAATATTGTTCGAATCAAAATGGGATGGATTCATCCTAATTTTTTAATGTTAAACTACACGAAATCTAATATGCTCCTGTCTACTTATTGAGTCTACCACTACGCCATGGAGTATTTTCTCGCAGAAATTATATCTGGAACGGAGGGATCAATTATCAATAATCTGTACGAGTAATACAATATACCGATGTCCCTACCATTTAAACCTATGGCAAATCATCGATCCTCGAGGGGTCCAATTGAAATTTCTAAGGAATCTATACTTTCCCATAGGTTCAAATAGGAGAAAAACAACAATCGATTGTTCATAAGCTGTGGCGACTTGCTAAATGCGATATATCGATGGCTTTACCATTTAAAGTTGTATATGGTAAAGAATTAATCCTCAGGTTGTGCAATGGAATTTTTAAAGGAATCGACAATTTTGCATGGGTTCACACGGAGTAAAAACGATAATCGATTAGTCACGAGCAATGGCAGCTCGTAAGACATGATCTATCGACGTCTTAACTATTCAAACCCGTGGAAAAAAATCGATCCGAGGGGACTGCAATCCCCCCCCCCAATCCAATGAATCGATACTTTTGTATTCATTCAAACGGGAGAAATATAACTGATTGTTCACGAGTTCGCCACTGGGCTGTACCATCCATGCACAGCCGTAGCCAGGATATTGTCTTTCTCTTTCTTAGCTCATTTGAACGCATGCCTCAGAAAAGAATGGACGGAGGGGCTATCACGTGGCTTCAGCTCTTGTTTCTGTCCTTGTCTAACTCATACGTTCTTATGGGCTAAAAAAGAGAGAAAGACAAAATTCTGGCTACGACTATGCACACATACACCATTGCATCGCTGGAGCCACTCAAAATAAAATTATAGCAAGCATACAATATGATTTTGTTAAAAAGAGACCCTCTCACCTCGGTGCTTTTAAGATGCGAACCGCTTTGGTGTCACAAGGGATAACTGCTTAATCCGTTCAGTTGACTTGAGGGACTTTCGGAAGCTTTTTACGTCATCAAATATGCATCTAGCTTTTGATGCTGCAATTTATACATGAAAGCTCTGAGACTTAATTCATCCGTAGCAAAAGCTTGCAACAGCCGGACTCAGGAGGAGACAAAAATTCAAAATTAATTCCTCGATTTCTTGCATCCCATAGCTCCATTGTTCGCTTTCTAGTTTCCCTTTATAAGACTCTTCAATCACTATAGGTCTTTGAGGCCTCCTCGGCGGCTTATGGAACTGTTTGGCCAACGACTATGGGATATGGATACGGAGGAATACGGCCCCGAGAGGTTAGGTTGGGTAAATCATGTTTTGATCTGAGGCTGAATGGTGAGATATTAGCTAAGAATCAACTGATCCAACAATTTTGATTCATTTTGTTCTAGGCTTATAAGCTGGAACAAATGACTGAACAAGGATATAGGCGGACTGTCATAACTCAAGGCGGGCCCGGGATCTCTTAGTGGGTGGTAAAGTACCACCCCATTCACTAATCTGCTCCCGGCAGTCTACGGATAGCATTCTATGCTAATCATCCCTCGTATTTTTCATGCTAAAGCCCATTCGCTCATAATATGTGTTATCGACTGTTCCCCTTTGCGTGCCCCGCGACCCGCGAGGATGTAACTTTGTAACGGCATATCTACAACTACAACCAGGATTCTTCCTCTTCGGCTCAGATATTTGCAATGCGATCCAATCCAAGTATTGTTCCGCGTCCTTTACCAAAGAGAAGCCTCGTCTTTTCAGAGAGAGTTCCCTATTCATCGAGGGATACCTGGATACGCCATATTTCAGCGCCGTATCATTTACGTTTTCTAAATCGAGCCCAAAAAATGATGACAGCCAGATTTCTTCTCGTGGCCATTTTTTTTTTTTTTTTTTTTTTTTTTTTTTTTGCCGATTATCTCTAAAAATCATTTTTCAATTATTGTTCAATTTCAGCCCTGCAAAATTGTTGATCAAAATAAAATCTGTGTCCTACCAAAGAGAAGTCTTTTCAGAGAGAGTTCCATATTCATTGAGGGATATCTTGATACTTATTTTCAGCGCCATAGTTTTCAACCTGCGGGTTCACGCAGGTTAAAAACATGATTTTTGAACGCAATTGTATGTATGTTTAGGATCGCCGTGGCTAAATTTTAAACAACATGAAAAAGCAAATTATTTATAAGAAATCATCTTTTTCCATTTTGCTGCATTTTATTTTTGAAGCCTCAATTTTTTTTCTTCTTTCTTTTTTTTAAATCAAAATTGCTGTAAATATCAACAAACATTTAACATACAGGGTGTTCATTAAAATAGGTTCCACTCAAGTTATCTCGAAAACGGTTGCGAATTTAGAAAATCGCTCAAACACGTGTTCAATGATTTCGAGGGGGACACCTTCCAAGGGGGTCGCCAATTTTGGGGCCCCCTCCGGGGGGCCCCTAGGGGGGGCACCACCACCCTAAATCCAATACTTCAAATGGAGACCCCCATTTTTTATTCGATAATTGAAAAGAGGACAAAATTCTAAGACTTTCAGCACAAACCGGAAGTCGATATCGTTTTTAGTTTTCGATATATCGAAGTTCAAAGTTCGATATGGACCCATTTTCAAAAATTCACAACTTCCTTTTAAATGATCCAAATTTATAAAAACTTTAGATTCAAAATGTTCTACAGAGCAAGTACTTTTCAGAAAAAAATACAAACTTTCTGGAAAATTTACCAAAAGGGGGTTTCTGAGCCCCTAAATTTTTTTGAAAATTTCGAAATTTTCAGAGGCTGTGGAAAAAAAACTACTTCAAATTTCAAAAAACGCTGAAACATGGGTTCGCTTATTTTATAAGCCGAGCATTTTGGCGCAAACCGGAAGTCGATATCGGTTTTCGTTCTCGAGATCGAAATTATTCGAGCGAATTATTGACATTTGATCAACATCGAACTTTGACCTTCGATATCTCGAGAACAAAAAACGATATCGACTTCCAGTTTGCGCCAAAATGTTTGGCTTAAGACGTGCTCTCAAATGATGTATCACACAATAGGTTTTTATGACATCGTCATTTAAAATTGTCAAATTTGGGGGGCCGTGACCCCTGCTCCCGCCCCCCCGGGGGCCTAAGAATTTTTGACCCCCTGAAAACATGTACCCCTTAAAATAAGCGAACCCATGTTTCAGTGTTTTTTGAAATTTGAAGTAGTTTTTTTTCTACAGCCTCTGAAAATTTCGAAATTTTCAAAAAAATTTAGGGGCTCAGAAACCCCCTTTTGGTAAAGGACATGGCACAATCCTTATGGGGACTGGCTTACCGCTAAATGTTTTTTAAGTATTATAAATCGACAGATTATCACTTAAAAAGAAAAAGTTCTCACGGCACCAAAGTGATCCCATGTCCAGTTTTTTAGCTATTAAAGCTCAAAGACGGGAACTACTTCTCTCGTGCGTTGGCGCGCAATGATGAAGTAGTGCCGGCCGCCTCACAACTCGGCTCAACGTAGAGTGTGGTCGGCCCATTTCGATCATTCATTCACCCGTTCGACTACCTGCCGAAGTCTCTCTTTCTATTCCACTGCTCGTCTCTCTCTCCCTCTCCCTCAATGCGATCGGAAAAGTGTTTCTGTTTACATTCCGTAATCGGTATCCTCAGGGGAGAGGGGAGGTTGAAGCTGGAGTATCAACAACTTCGGTATCTTAAAGCGTCCGAGGCGCCACGCGCGACTACTCATTACGAGAGAGATGACAGTAAACTAATGTGACCGAAAGAATTCGAAAGAAGCAAGAAAAGCAGAGAAATGTATAAACACGGAAACGGACGAATTGTTTTTGCTCGTCTCTTGGAACCCAAACGTGCTCGGGTGGGGAAAGAATACCGTGCGTGGTGCGGGTGATGGAGAGGGGGAGAGAGACAAGCAGTGGAATAGAAAGAGAGACTTCGGCAGGTAGTCGAACGGGTGAATGAATGATCGAAATGGGCCGACCACACTCTACGTTGAGCCGAGTTGTGAGGCGGCCAGCACTACTTCATCATTGCGCGCCGACGCACGAGAGAAGTAGTTCCCGTCTTTGAGCTTTAATAGCTAAAAAACTGGACATGGGATCACTTTGGTGCCGTGAGAACTTTTTCTTTTTAAGTGATAATCTGTCGATTTATAATACTTAAAAAACATTTAGCGGTAAGCCAGTTCCCATAAGGATTGTGCCATGTCCTTTTCCAGAAAGTTTGTATTTTTTTCTGAAAAGTACTTGCTCTGTAGAACATTTTGAATCTAAAATTTTTTTAAATTTGGATCATTTAAAAGGAAGTTGTGAATTTTTGAAAATGGGTCCATATCGAACTTTGAACTTCGATATATCGAAAACTAAAAACGATATCGACTTCCGGTTTGTGCTGAAAGTCTTAGAATTTTGTCCTCTTTTCAATTATCGAATAAAAAACGGGGGTCTCCATTTGAAGTATTGGATTTAGGGGGGTGGTGCCCCCCCTAGGGGCCCCCCGGAGGGGGCCCCAAAATTGGCGACCCCCTTGGAAGGTGTCCCCCTCGAAATCATTGAACACGTGTTTGAGCGATTTTCTAAATTCGCAACCGTTTTCGAGATAACTTGAGTGGAACCTATTTTAATTAACACCCTGTATGATAAAATACGGGTTCAGAACATTCAGTAGGATGCAGTAGCGTCGCGTGCCATCTGGCAACAATGCAACTCCTCCATTTAAACTCATTTAAATACATCGAATTTTCCTTTTGCACCGTGCGACCCCTGAATTCGACTTTTCCTATGAGTTTTGTTGGATAGAATGCAGTGTTGCCAAATTGCACGCGATGCCAGTGGTAGGATGCAATAAAAAAGGAATGAAACCAACCTACGGTGAATTACCGTTTGGGGTCTTTTTCTGACTCCCTATGATCCTATACACATTGGTCAAATATTTTGGGCTCACAAGGGTTAATTATACAGGGTGTCCCAAAATTGATAGTAAATATTTTTACCACGTATTTTTGGGGCCAAAATAAGACTTTTTTTCCCCTATGAACACGTGTCCGAAAATGCCCCCCCCCCCCTCGGAGCTACAGCCCCCCAAAGTTTTTTAAAAAAAATGGTTTTTCTTCGATTCTAGCAACGGATCTGCGTAAAAATGGATGAAAATTGGTTTCTAGCAGTAACTTTAGGCGTTCTTTTCGATTCCGTGGTCGAAAACTCCCGAAAGGGTCAAGAAGAGGGGGTTTGAGGGGGGTTCAAATTTTAAATTGAATAATTTTTTAGTGCTCCGTAAGAAACTGAGAGAAGTAACAAAAGAATATGATGAAACAAAACGAAAGGAACATTTTTGATCTCCTGTGTTTTTTTCATAAGACGCACGAAAAACGAGTAAAATCGATTTTTCGCCGGGAGCGCACAGCCCGAGAGCGCTGTTTCAGTGCCGCGTTGCGTCGAGTCGATCGTTGAGTCAGTTGAGTGCACAGAGCAGAGCTCTCGGGCTGTGCGCTCCCGGCGAAAAATCGATTTTTGGATTTTACTCGTTTTTCGTGCGTCTTATGAAAAAAACACAGGAGATCAAAAATGTTCCTTTTGTTTTGTTTCATCATATTCTTTTGTTACTTCTCTCATTTTCTTACGGAGCACTAAAAAATTATTCAATTTAAAATTTGAACCCTCCTCAAACCCCCTCTTCTTGACCCTTTCGGGAGTTTTCGACCACGGAATCGAAAAGAACGCCTAAAGTTACTGCTAGAAACCAATTTTCATCCATTTTTACGCAGATCCGTTGCTAGAATCGAAGAAAAACCGATTTTTTTTTAAAAAACTTTGGGGGGCTGTAGCTCCGAGGGGGGGGGCATTTTCAGACACATGTTCATAGGAAAAAAAAGTCTTATTTTGGCCCCAAAAATACGTGGTAAAAATATTTCTTATCAATTTTGGGACACCCTGTATTCTGTGATCGACGTTAGACATGTCCACCTTTGAATTTATTAAAAAGTCGCCAGTGCTAGATTTCGCTAATCCAACGACAATAGTTCCACCACAGGTTTTCTCAATATTTCATTATTCCACAACATACAGTGAATCAAACAAATAATATAACTGGACTTATAAAGTTTCTGTCTTCCCGTTGAGGAACCTTCTTGGTGTAGATATTTTCCAGCAAAATTCATAAAATATATGTTTCTCTTTAAACTTCCCAATCAACAGTTGAAATCATTTTACCGTTATCTCGCCATCTTATTGTTAATGATCTTGATTTTTTTTCGTTAGATGATGTCCGGATATTCCATATTTCAAATCACTGTGTGACGTGCGTCAGTCCCATCCTCACCCGAAGCTATTTCTGACGTTAGTTATATTATTCGAAGATTTTCAGAGGTAAGGTATCCCTTATTTCATCGATATCATGTTCTGTTTTTTTGTTGTTTTTTCTCCCCCCCCTCCATTTTTCTTTCGCAAAGCGCCGCTAGAGACGACGCACAATGGAGCAAGTTAATGGGTCGGACGTGGATTATATGTGACTAAAAAAGCAAATGTGAATGTTTTTACGATCAAAAAACCAACTTCAAGGGGTGATTCTTTGAGGAAATTTTACGATAAATTCAACAGAAGTACTTTCAACTTTCTACGTTACATGTTAAGAAGTATACAGTATACACGCTTTTAAAGTCGCAACGCCATGTCCAGCCTCCCACTGCACCGCTCCACTACACTATGGTCTGAGCTCGAGAAAAAGTGGCCAAAAGAATCAATGGAAAAAACTCATCATAAACAGTAGTTTTCAACCTTTTAAGGTTGACATGAACTTTCCAGTGACATTCTTGAGTTCAAAGCACTTGCTATTAGGGTTTTTTATAGTATAAATTTGGCCTTGAAAGTTTATAAATGATAAATTGATGAGAAATTTACACTCTGATTTGTTGTCTTTTTTTGGCGATCTCAGACCATAGTGTAGTGTGCCACGGCCCACGGGGCCATATTCACCTTATCAATGATTCAGCCATAAGAATCGGGATTTCTTGAAGGGATTGGGGAGGGGGGGATCTACTGCGGGACCGGGAGTGGGTGAATATCGGGCGCAACTCCCCACAAAGGGAGTAAACTTTTCGGGGGGGGGGGAGACAAAAAAGAAACCCTCGCTCCCTCATCCCATCCCCCCGCTCCGTGCCTCGTACCCCGCGTCGTCTCATATTGCACCGCTCCACGCCTCAACGGCATGGCGCCTTCCTGCTGGGGAGTGAAAAGGGGTAAGAGTGGAGAGGGCGGGGAGGGATGAAGGGGGAGGTGGTGATTGTGAAAGTGGGAGGCGGGGGAATACGAGTACTTAACCCATTGGTCCATCGATACTCGCTTATTCACTGTTTAGTACCTTACTGCGGTGTGCTGTGTGACCAAGACTGTGCATCACAATTTTGCTCTCTCGCCTAGTATTAAAAAAAAAAAAAAAAAAAAAAAAAAAAACAGAATTCTTCTTCTATCGTGGCATAACGATTTAAAGCACCCAACCAACCTAACTGATCGTGCCGTAGCGTCTGCGAAACTGCGAACTGCGCCTGCGCGACCAGCGCGCTCTCCTCCACCAAGCACCAAGCTCCTATTTCTATATCTACTTATTTAATTGCAAAATCTATGTTGGATTGGGATTGTATCCCACCACGCCACCCCACCCTCACCCCCATCCCCATCCGCCGCTGATTATTCCGGCCGCGGCTCTCCGCGAACTTCGTGGGAGGGGGACATGGGGGGGGGGAGTCGTTCGCCAAGCTTATTCGTATAGCCCATCCACCGTGCACCTCTCGCGCTCAGCAGTTGGGTTTTGAGACGACGAATTCTTCATTAAAAACATCCTTTTGTATTTAAATCTTCTCACCGAGGAGCGGACAAAATAACCCTCTTTTATAGAAGAATCACGGGAGAGGGGAGACGGGGCGCAAGGAATAGCTCCACGCAAAAAGAAAAAGAAAAGAAAGGTAAGGCTAGAGAGTTCTATGAGTCGATTCTCTGCGTACCTTACTTTTAGTCGATCGGGATCCCCCCCACCCCCCTTAATTCCCTACCCAAATCCCCCCCTCCGCTTTCCTCCCATTTAATGTACTTAAAGTCACATCTTCCATGTCCCAGACTCCGCTCCTCGGCAAGAGTATTGAATTAAGCCATCATATCTCTCCCACTTTTCTGGCTTCTTTCGGTGGTCCTCTCTTTTTATTCACCTGCCACTGGCGGATCCAGGAATTTGTCCTTCTCTCTCTTCTCCCATTAGAACGCGTGTGTTAGAAAAAGACAGATAAGGGGAAGTCACGTGGTTTTCGCTCCCTCTTCTATCCTTTTCTAACGCATGCGTTCTAATTGGAAAAGAGGGAGAAGGACAATTTCTTGGATCCGCTGGTCGCTGGTGTTCAATGCATACCGCGAAGGCAACCAGGCCAGTGGCGACCGCGTAACTATAGATCACTTTCTCCCCCTCCCCCCCCCCCTCTCTCTCTCTCTGCCTGTTAACATGTGTTGGTTAGAAAAAGAAATGTGGAAGAGATCGATCTCCTCCTTCCATCCTTTTCCTACCTGTCCATTAGAAGGGATGAAGAAGAGAGATAGAAGGAAAGAATGTCAGTCTACTCCTTAGATTTTGGTGTATATGTACGCATTGGATAAAACTGGTTGACTTGATTGAAAAATGGCCGCTATTGGTCCTTCTAAAGTGTCTATCAACAAGAAGACTTCCTAGTAATCAAGTATCCCTCCCTCCGTACATTCAATAAGCTAAACCGTTGTTCTAAGCAGCCTTTCTATAAGCCTTTTTATAATTGAGTATAGCGAAGAGATGCTTTGCACTGAGAAAAGTGTTCCGGTTGATTCAACTGTACGCACGACGCGACGGCTCCATGCCGATTCAGAAAACATTACAGGTGCGAGTATTTTTATGCATTATATTCAGACACTAACTGAACTGTGTTATCTTTTCTCAACCGGTGGAATTATGGGTGAATGGAAAAATTCCCTTCAATATACATGAAAATGCAGCTCTGGTATGAATACGGTGTGAGTGGAAAGTCCGGCAACGCAGCTGAATACCTCGAGAACGAATTGAGATGTTGCGTTGAGGTTAGCGCCAGCTAACCTCAACTGGCGCTCTCCCTCATGGGCGCCAGCAGAAACTTTTCCGGGGAAGGGAGGAAGGAGGGGCAGAGAGCCATGGTATAGCTGGTCCTTTATCGTAAATCTATGTACTCTTACTACCAATCGAAACTTGATACGTAAACATCCTGGAAAAGGGGGGAAAAAAGGCTGCGTAACGGCCATCAAACTCAGAACGGTGCACTGGTGCAGCAATGTCCGTCCGTCCGTAATGATACATTTTATTTTCCATTCACAAGGAATTTTGTGAAATAAATCGAAGAAGCAAAGCCTTTTGAGAACGATCGAATCGCATTTAAGCAAGAACCATTCCATCTAATTGGAACCGATCGGAATGGATTCGATTGTAGCGTTCGCCTCCGACTTGATTTGCGAAGAACTTAAACTGACCCGATTTTAACGATGCCTACCTATTTGTACCATCCAAGGTCCCAATCTAAAACTTGATCGGTCTGAACCTTTCGCATTGGACTCGCTCAAGGTCGATTAGGATGAATTTTTTCCATCGACCTCTTTGATTGCAATGCGCTCTATCCGATTCAGTGGCGTCGCGTACTTTCTGGCGACATCGCGTTTTGTTTCCTTTGAACTCATGGCAAATATCGAATCATTGGGTGTGTGGTAAGAGTCCTCAAGTTCGACCCTTTTGCATGGTTTTAAATTGACGGAATGAAACGTTTGACAAATTGCACGCGTTGCCACTGTTCCTATTCAGTCGATCTTTCAACTCTCTTTTTCGATACTATTCGGATCATTTCGTGTTAAAATATCTTTCAAGTCCATTACAGAAAGTGTTTTGTCATGCACCCAGAAAAAAAACTGAGAAGTTGCTTTGGTAGTGGTGACAAAACCTTTGGTAAAAGAATGACCCTGTTAAAGACTTCAAAGGAGCTAACCAAAGGTTTTGTGCTCCTAACCATGCAAAGAAATTTTGTTGGGTGAACCAAAGATTTTATTGGCTCAACTA
Organism: Trialeurodes vaporariorum; assembly: GCA_011764245.1. Lineage (NCBI taxonomy): Eukaryota > Metazoa > Arthropoda > Insecta > Hemiptera > Aleyrodidae > Trialeurodes > Trialeurodes vaporariorum. Next base: position 61,050,282 of record VMOF01000002.1, read on the forward strand.
AAGTCTTCTACTGGAGTGCTAGGTCATTTTTTACCAAAGATTTTGTCATCGGTAGCAAAGTGTTTCTTTTTCTGTCCTTTCTGTGCATTAGAGGACATCCAATGCAGAACTCGTGTTAAGAATTAAGATGGACCAGTGGTGTTGCGCGCAATCTGGCAACGTTTCATATGGTCCATTTGAACCCTGAAAAAGTTCGAATCATTGCAGGTGCACAGTGCTTTCCCTCGAATCGATATTTTACTTGGGTTTCACTGGACGAAATATAACGTTGCCAGATTGCACGTGACGCCCCTAAAATAGACCAAGGCACGTTTAGCATGAATCGATGATACATTTTTGATTTTTAAGATTGGACCGGAGGATCAAAAAAATAAATCCGATACAGTATCCTTCATTTGCCGACCACAACATATAGAAGCTTTGGTGATGAAAAGTGTTGAAATACAGAGACGATATTCTGTCTCTAAAAACAGAAACCGCAACCAGCAGTAGAGACTATAGAGACTATATAGATATCTGTCATACTGTATGATAGTTGAGTCCAGACATATTTTATTCTTCTCCAAACATTGTTGCTAGATATGAGGTTAAGAGTTCAATATTTTACATTGATTCGTCTGGGAAAAATATCGGGCCCAAAGTTGCTTAACTGCGGCAACACAGTCTCCAAAATAAGAGTTAAGGCTAATTGCAGAAGTGGCAGTTTGTCTTTACCGGAGCGGTTAGGACGACAAGAGGTTTCGTACAGTCTGCATGGCCAAAGAATTATTTATGACTGTATCCATAGCACCTTTATATTTTCGAAATTTTTATCGCTCAGCCTGAAAATTACATACATTCTGAGCCGTATGAAGCCTTGCAACAAGTTGTTTCCGCTAATCAGCACTGTCCGCCTTTTGAATTTTGCCTCCTCCTGCAGGGGCATTCGTGAGGCCTGAACCTCAGAGTCAATCAGAAACGGATTCAAAAACGGCTTTGCACTCTCATACAGTGTACAATATACACTGACTTCAGTCATAACCATATTTGTGTTTATTTAGTAACGTTCTTGACTAACATGACATTTTAATTTTATAGTATGCAAAACGCAATGTTGTTTGCAATAAAACTGTCATCACACAGTTATACAATCAGAATGGATACTTCCATCAGATCCAATTTCTTTTTGAAGTTTCTGAAAATGGTGGACACGTCACCGTCACTGTCTCTGTTTATCGCATGGTTTTGAATGCGGTTTCATGAAGTTTTCTCAAAATGGTGTACAAGAAAATAATGTTACAAAATGGATGAAGTTTCCATTCTGATTGCGTTGTTCTGTGGTCATGCATGTGACTGCTAGAAACTTATAAATAATTTTATAATGGGTCTATTGCACACTTAGGCTAGAGCGTTTTAACGTATCTATTTGTATGTTAAAAGCCGTCAAAATGACAATGGTAGCATCAGAAAATACCAAAATTCAATAATAAACTTACAAATTGCGAAAAACTTTTGACACTATTCACCCCTGTATCTTTCCACCACGTGCATGATATTTCGCGGGGTTAGCGCGGCACATTTAAATAATCATGGCCGACTGTTATCACACCTGACTTCCTAAACAAATAAACAGTAAACTGCACTGAAGGCGTCTGTTATTCGAATTCTTACGTCTTAAATTCTTGGCAGTAGGTTGTGAAAGGTACGGAAACCGATGCATGTGTCGAAAACTTATTAAAATGAAACAATTACACTCAGGAGTTCCAAGTATGATTCCAACTTCAATCATCATCCTTGTAACTCCGATGTGTTATTATTTCATGTTGATAATTTTTCGACACAAGTACCCGTTCCTGTATTTATGTTTCACAACCTATTGTGAGGAATTGGGGACATTGAGAATTAAGATTCGAATAGACGCCGTCAGTGTTTACTGTTTATTTGTTTATGAAGTCAGGTGCGTGATGACAGTCGGCCATGATTATTTAAATGTGCTACGCTAACCCCGCGAAATATCGTGCACTTGGTGGAAAGATACATGGGTGAATATATGTATACGCCGTTGCTTGTGCTTCAGCAATGAACAAAAGAGAGAGAGAGAGAGAGAGAGAGAGAGAGAGAGAGAGAGAGAGAGAGAGAGAGAGAGAGAGAGAGAGAGAGAGAGAATTTCTCATTGCACTATTGCAAATGCGCGGCAACTCTGACAACGCGGTGAAGATTTTTGCGCACAACTTCGCGCAGCGGTTTTTCTGCTGCCAGTCAAAGTCTCTCAAACATTTTTTATTTTCTCTAAATAAATAAATAAAAAAAAGAGAAAAAAAACTGTTACCGCCTTTGTATCCAGCACGGAGGTTTCATTCACGCCATTTAAAATTTTTGTTCCATTTTCGGTCAGATAAGAATCTCTCCCGCGGGAGGTGTTGTTGTAGCCGCGCTCCTGCGGGTCGATCGGATCAATTGGCGAACACATGTTTACGCACAAATAAATAAAGCTCGCGCATGCGCGTCTCTTGAACGATCGAGCAAAACGGCGGCGCGGCGCACAGTGGGTATGAATTATCGATTTGGTGGATGAAAATTAGAAAGTTAAAATTGGCTAAACTTATCATTTAAAAGCTTTCAGGACTAGATTTTATTCACTTGATCTTCTTGATTCTAACTGAAAAATGTAATTGACATTTTGAATGTAAAAGAGTTTTAAATCAGTTTAGTATTGAAAATGAAAATTTAAGGGGACTAGCGGACCTATATATTGAAAAAAAGAAAAAAAAAATGTTTGTTTGTTTTTTTTGTTTTTTTTTTGTTTTTTGTTTTTTTGTTTTTTTTTTTTTATAGAGCATCCATTCCTGAACAAAATGATGTATAATATGTTGTACTTCAATTTATTTGAATGCATTTGAAACATTATGGATAAAACACAGCCTAGCTGCCTAAGACCAAAAAGAAACCTATGAGTACTTTCTTTTGTTTTCTTCAATTTCCCGAAACTTGCATTTGTTTACCTTTCCGTACACTTTTCTCAAAAACTTGTAAAGGTATTATCATAACTTTTTTTTTTAAAAAAAAATATTCATAAATTTAGCGTCTAGCTGTGGTAGTAAGATCAAAGTCATTGTGCAGTTAGATTTTTTTTTTTTTTTTTTTTTTTTTTTTTAAAGTTAAAAGCTCAGAAAAAACATAATAAAGAATACATTTTTGAGCTTTAAAAAAAGTGAACTTTAAAGTTGCGCAAAAATTAAAATTTTACTTTCATGTCTTTAGAATGCAATAAGGAGTATGTATGCAAAAACTCATTGCTGTAGCTCAAACAAGTCGTGAGAAAAGTGCATTACCAGAAGATGACCCATTTTTACAGGGGCACCATACAGGTCCACTATAGCTAGTCCCCTTAAGGTAATATTAACATTGATGATTTTTGTCCGTGAAATTGCAAATTTCTGCCTACTGTGGCGGTGCGGCCGAGCTCGCGGGTTACAAATCGATACGAGCCAGCATCATGTCTCAAAGGTCGGAGGAGGAGGAGTTGAGTATTAACAGCGCTGCCATTTGTCGTTTATTCAATTATTCAATCGGATTCCAGGGACGAGCAAAAAAAAAAAAAAAAATTATAAACTGTTCAGCAACTGTAAATAATGTTTACAGCAAAGCTACTATGTCATATAAACGGAGGGTATCCTAAATATCGCGGACTCTGCAGTGTTCGACTGATGACAAACCAGGGGCCGATCATTTACTTCATATAGATAAACCGATCGTTAAAACTGTATTTGAGTCTTTGAGAGATGTTATTGGTTGAAAATTGTAAAACTTAGCTGTTGCTATGGTAACCGTTGTTAAAGTACCGGTTTTACAAAGAGAAATGGCTTGAAAAAACGCACATTTTAAAGACGGTTACCATGGCAATAGCCACGTTTTAAAATGTTCGACCAATTGCATCATTCATAGACGGATTTAACGACCGGTTTATCTATGAAGTTAATGATCGGCCCCATGAGCTGCCTTTTTGTGTATATTTAATAACATTTTTCGTTTCATCGATGATTCCACCGGTTATCAAAAGATTTCACAGTTCAGTTCAGTATGAAACTGGAATTCACAACATTGGCTTGCATCTATAATCTTTTATCAACCTGTGGAGTCTCCGTCACTGACTTTGAAACATTTTCTGATATTTTGAAAGTTTACACAGAGATTTTATCCGATTAAGAGGTTAAAAGATTATACTTGCGAATGTTTTCGTGCATTATAGTCATGTACTGATCGAAGCTATGATCTGTGCAATCTTGGTCTCGTATTAGGTGTTTTGAACAAATGACATTATAAATTTGCCTGAAACAGCAGATGTGTGACAAAGCAACAAACACGATCTCCTAACTAAATTTTACAACTGTAGGAAAAGCATGGTCAAAGATCGATGAAACACCATTGAATGACCATCATCATAAGTGGCGGTTAAGCCACCAGGGTCAAGTCTCAAGTCGAAAAAGCCCCCCAGCTTACTGACGAACTGACGTGGCTAAGATATAAAAGCAAATATAGCTTTCAATAACACCTGAAATTTGGAAGAACAAGCAACCTCAATCCACTGCCGAGGTTGCGTCGATTTTTCCGACACCAGTACTATAAGATATAGCCAAAGATTACCTTAAAAAGATTACGCCTCGTAACGTCGCATCGTGATGCAACTGTTGCGAGCGAGCTGCTGAAGTTGCGACTGTTGCGCATTCTTTGTGAACGCGCAAATTAGTACTGCCAGTTTGCCTGACACCCCCCCCCCCACTTTTGTAAGAAGTCTGGGCCAAACCCGAGCATAGCGCACTTATCGCATTATTGACGACGAAAAAAATGAAAAAAGGGCCATAAAGTGGAAGCCTCTCCCTCTACTTTCAAACGATGTATCACAAGATAGGGGCTGTTATTTGAAATTTTTGAGATAGCCCCCCTGGGGTTTCCCCTAAGGGAGCGGGGGGGGGTGACCCCCAAAAAAAAGAAAATTTATGATGAAGAATGGTCCAAACCGCAACTCTTTAGCTCAATTAGGAAGGAAAAAAAACCAGGGGGGGGGGATAAAAAAAACACCCTGTATAGTTAAGAGTTGGCTATATAGCGCATGGAAACACATTTTAATCTGTAACCTCTTTTTTTTTTTTGTACCGCGATAGAATCACTGTTTAATTTTGAAACTCATTGTACAATGACTTTCAAAAGAAAGTCCTCATATCGAAGTTTTTCTTTATGCACTTCTTTTTTATTTTCTCCCTCAAGACCAATAGATTTTTTTGAGACATAATTTCAAATGGCAATTCTATGAAACTCTAGAATACTTAAAATACTTTTAAATATTCAAATTGGCCGAGATATGAAAGAATGAAATTTCCGTCAGGATACTTTCTTTTGGAGGTCATAGCACGTACGCAAAACGGCAGCAGTGGAGTATAACCATATCCGCGGCAGGGAGGAACGGTAAACGGACAAACAAACGTCTCCTAGGGATGAGAGGCGAAGGGGATTGTGGGAAAGGGGGGGGGTTGCTCAGAGACGTTTTAAAATCGTGTAACGTTGCGTCGCGATGCGTCTCTTAGTGCGCCCCCCCCCCCCAGTTGTGCTGTTGGGATATTTGTGATAGAAAAAGAAAGGTGTTGAGCGGAATTCGTCTCCCATCGTTCGTATCGGTGTGTGCGGAGGGTGAAAGATAAACATCTTTGATTCAGCGGAGAGAGAGAGAGAGGCTGGCTGGCGGGGGAGGGGTGGTAGTGAAGGCGGTGCTGGTGACTATAGCGGTGGCCGTACTACTGCAGTGGGTACCGGGTAGGTCCATATTTGGAGTACAAAATGTGTGGCTCACTAATGAGCTGTTATATTGTGGATGGGTGATGGCTTTGGAAGTTGGGGCCTTCAGCAGAGAGACTGAGGACTGAGGCCATAGCAAGCGGCCGTGGCCGGCAGTGAGGAGACGAGACGGACGGACCGACAACGGACGGAGAGGCCGAATCAGGAATAGGTGGCCACTAATCCTCTCGAATCAAAGCTCCTTGGCTCCTGGTCAAAGACAGCCGTGGCGTTGCCAGATCGCACCGGGAAATCACACCGTTTCAATCGCGCATTAGCATCTGCTCGCTTCAGATGGTTATACACATAACTCGTGGAGGGGGGGGGCCTTCTTTTTTTGGGGGCGGAGAAGGGGGCTCAAAAAGGGGCAAAAGTGGCGTTTTAGATTTTTCAGTGGAAGAAAACGATAGCTCGTAATGCGAAGCTTCTTCTAATATTTTTTAAGTTCCTATCACTAGCGAAATCAGGAAATGGGGCTGTTGCAAGGGTCTAAAAAGTTATGTTTGTTACAAAGAAAATTAATGTATTTGATGAGCTGAGAACAAATATACCTTTGGTTTCTGATTAAGTCCCATTGTTCCGGAGACGAGATTTTGGCCCAAAATACATTGTTTTAAATGGGAACTATCCCTTGTGTGCGTAGTGACATCACTACGCACACGATGTTTTACAATTGTACACGTGTGTATCTCCAAAACCGGGACACTTAGGAAAAAACCAAAGGCACCATTGTTCTCAGCTTATCAAGAACTACTATTTTCTTTATAAAAAACGCAAAATTTTAGACCCTTGCAAATTCCCCATCTTCTTTCTCTCTCTCTCTCTGGTCATTTGAATGAATTTGTAAAAAAAATTGTATAAGAGGGGGCGAACATCTCGTGACTGCCCCTAATCTGTCCTTTTCTAATCGGATATAAGAGAGAGGAAGATAGATCCCTGGATCCGCCCACGGTTCCTACCATAAAACAAGTAAATATTTTTGAAAATCGAGATTTTGGTTTAAGGGGTTTCCCCCGTGGAAAATTTCTACCAGCACCCTTGGCCCTTGGTACACGCTATAGGTCTTTTGCGACCATGTGCCACATCCAGTGGCGTGTACAGGCTACTTTTTTTGGTAGGGGCTTGCACTGATGAGCGTTTGACTGAATATTATTCCCACCTTCTCCTAAAAAGCAGAGGTCTGGGGGGATTTTAGCCCCCTTAGCGCCCCCTCCCTAGTGCTGGTTATAGCAATATGGAGCATGAATTCCCATAGATTTCAACCCGCAAAACAACCTATGTTTAGTGCGCACACTGAGAATCTTGAATCCATTCATAGAGTGCCTTCTTTAAATTACGCGCGCGTAAATGCGCCGTGGGCTTGCAATTTCTGTAACTACTTTCTAGTCACCAAGTCTTTCTGTCGAACCTGGTACTGGTCGCGGAACGCAACTTTTTAAGTCAAGAGTAACGAAAGATATTATAACAATAATTTTATAGTTACATTATTTTGTTTGGTCTTTTCTGTGACTGGACTTGGTTTCCAAAAGTTGCGTGTTTGATACGGTTTATTTTCGAATGTGCTCTTTTAACTGACGGATCTTAAAAAAAGCACTTACGGCTTTAGAAATGTATGTTTAAGTTTCTTTGCATGCTTGCTTATCAATTTTGTTTGTTTGTTTGTTTTACTTTGTTTGTTTTGCTTTATTTGGTTTGATTTTTTTTCCGTTATTAGAATTTTTGTGGGTATTTATGATCCACATTGTTGTAGCAAAAGTTCTTGCCAAAGACCGGTCAATTGGTCAATATGCTGATTTTCAACGTTTGTTAAATGTTAGTCCGATTTTTATAGTCATCTCTCTGTCGTTTGTTCTCCAAAGGAGCCGTGAGTAAAATTACAATGTTTCATTCGATTTTCTCTCACCGTCTTATTTTTCAAAGCAGAACTAATTGTAAGAAGTAGTGACATCCTGTGGGCCGATCATTTACTTCATTGTTAAACCGATCGTTAAGACTGTGTATGAGTGACTATATTGGTTGAATATTCGTTAAACTTAGCCGTTACTATGGTAACCATCGTTATAGTGTCCGTTTTTTAAAGGTTACTCATGAATAGCCTTTATAAAACCAGACTCTTAACGATGATTACCATAGTAACAGCCAAGTTTTACAATTTTCGACCAATAGCATCACTCGTAGACAGTTTTAACGATTGGTTTAACGATATAAAGTAAATGATCGGCCCGCTGACGACCAGTGGCAAATTGTGGTAATTTTTTTCCATTTGAATCCGCAGAAAAGGTCGAATTCGATGTTCATCGCCGATTTCTTGATAGAGTTCGATATTTTTCGTGGGTTTTAATGAGCCAAATGCAACGCTGCCAGATTTCACGCTTCGCCATTGCTGATGACTCATACAACATGGCAACAGCGTCTTTTCTCCGCAATTTAAAGCAATATATGAAATGGTGGATTCTTGGTGATTCTGGAATCAGTTTTTCACGCGGAATCACATGGTGTTTTCACATGGTGTATGCACGGAAAAAAAAGACTGGTACCTAGACTTCACCATCTGCATAGCTGATTTTGGAGTCTGCTATCACGCATGGTAAATTTCACCTGATTATAGTGAAATGTACCAACATGTTACCTTAATTTACCACAAGGTACGTTGCTTTTACTATATTATAGTGATTTTTACCTTATTTGATAGTAGACGCCAAAATCAGCTATGCAGATGGGTAATTTCTACCACTCTTTTTTTTCGGTGTGGGCTCCCGATAGGATTGTACTCGTAGTAGCCGCGGCCCATGCAATTTCTCCTCCCTCTGGTCGTTGCATTATTGATCCCCCCCCTCAAACACTTCATCATATTCAAACTTAAAATACATATATGGAGCTGTTACACACTTTTGCTACAGGCTCATCAATAGTTGACTCTGGGGTAAACCCTTGTAAAAATGACGATTAGCGCACTAAAAAATCACGAAATCCACTCCCAAACTCATAAAATGCTTTCAAACGCAAGACCTTAAATCTTATGGAGGTTGTATGCTTCTTCTTCTTCTTGCGTGGTGTCGGGGAAACACCTCGTCTCGTGAGAATGGAGCTGATTGAGATAGGGAAACCCAATGTAATCGGCGGCAACGGCCGGTCGGCCGCCTTTACGGTCTCGCGTTTGAAAGCATTTCATGAGTTTGAGAGTGGATTTCGTGATTTTTTAGTGTGCTACTCGTTATATTTGCAGGGTTTTACCCCATTAACAACTGTTAATAAGCCTATAGCAAAAGTTTACAACATCTCCATTGCAAAGAAACACGAAACGCAAAAACTAGGAACAAAACCTGATAGTCAAACGGCGCAGAAAAACATCGCGCCAGGCAGCGGTAAACCTGGTGAAAAACCACATTTTTGAAACATGCGAATGAAATAGTAGAAAAGTGTTCAAACTTTATTTACAAACATATCAGAAATTCCTTACATTGAACAGCATAGCTTTGAGAAAGTTCCGTCACAGAACATCTACATTCCATGCAAAACTTTTGATAGAAAGCTTTGTTTGTGAAGTAAAGAAAGAAGGTCGCACAACTTGCCTCAAAGCTCAACAGCGCGTTATTTTATGTATGTGATTAGAAGAAGGGGGAAGGGTTTTCCAACCTGAAAATGTTGCATTACAGCTTTGCAAAAGATCAAATTCGCTGTATCACGATTATCATCTACAGTGTAAAAAGATCTTGGTTTCGACCTTCTTTCTTTTTTTTTAGAAAATAGATACTGCAGTCCGAATTGTTTTGTTAACCATAAAAAGTGTTTATAAACAGGAAAAATTAAATTAATCAAACTAGTATCGTTATGAATTTAATGGTAAATACTGACCTATATGCCGATGAATACTTAAATTGTTTACATTGTTTCAAGTGGAAACAAGGAGATAGTTTGGTAAATTTCGCCAGTGATTTCGAGTCAAATATCATTCAAAATAGCGTGTTGCTTAATGAACCTAAATTTTTCAAAATTTTCGGACCCGCGGATTCCCCACTAACTGGGGGTGCCCCCGAGACTCCCCCCCCCACAAGGAGATCTCACATCTTGACCCACCAAACGCAAAAGTCGAGTGACGCCACTGGGTGGCCGTGACCGGCGTTGGCTATAGTCAATGTGTAGCAACAATGGATCCATTCAAACCAATGTAATCAAATAATCGATATCCAGGAGGTTCATTGAGCCCCCAAGAAATTGATACTTTTTCACAGGTTTAAAAGACAAAAAACATGGTTGCTAAACTGTAAAAACCTCTGGTTCGTCCCCAAAAATTCATAATTCAAAGCGTTATTTAAATCGCCAATTCTGGACGATGGAATCTCTTGGACATGGACCCACTAGCTCAAAAATAACAATTAAAACTGTGAGCTTACTACTAATTTAACGTGTCTTCTTTAATTAAAAAAAACTTCAAGATATGCAAGATTATTACCATCTTTATTCGAAAAAAAAGCTAAGACAATAGCAACCTTGAACTTGGTCTACAATACTGATCCTATAAGGATCAAGCGCGTCGTATTTCACACTGCCTCCGGTAACTTAAACGCTGGGGTAGCAACGTAGATGCAATAAACAGACCCTAACGTTTATTTTCCCCATCTGATGCTCGATCAATCGAAGATTGTCTTCCAGTGGCGTAGCCAAGGGGGGGGGAGGTCCAGGGGGTCTGGACACCCCCCCATGACACCAAAATTTTTCCTGAAAAAAGGTCATTTTTTGCGTTTTCAGACAAATTTTACCAATTTAGTATCTTTGGACCCCCCCCCCCCATGACAATTTTTGGACCCCGGACCCCCCCCCCCCCTAGAAAAATTCCTGGCTACGCCACTGTTGTCTTCGATTCCTTTCTAATCATTTCTCTCAATTCCGATCATCAGAATATAGGTCAGTGTCTACCATTAAAATCTTTATGCTACTGTATGTAGTTTGATTAATTTAATTTTTCCTGTTTGTACTCACTTTTTAAAACCAGCTCTCTGCGTTATTAAAACATATATTATTTATTTAGTCACTTTCAGTCAATAATTTTCCTTTTCCCCTTAATTTTTCTCTCCTTTGCCCCCATCTCCTACTATTTCTTTTTTTTATCTCTATACCTTTCTTTTTCTCTTCTTTTCGCTTCTTTTACTTTCCTTCACTTTTTCACGAGAGAACACGTGAACGTGTTCTCTCTCGTTACCACGTGGGCCCCCCTCCGCGACTCTCTGCGACGCCACTGCTGCCTTCATCCGCACACCCATATCTGTTTTATACGTGGTTTATCTAAGGAGGTCCTCAATTAATTGAAATGACAACACTTTGATCCTCGTCGCACGAATTTTGAGTTTTCTGGAATCCGCGACTTTTGTTGAAATCGTAAATCTGGCATCGAAGGAGACGCAGGAATTGAGGAGCTGTCACAATCACATACGCTCCTGTCCATCCATCCGCTTTGGCTTCAGCTCCTGAATCTACATCTGATTCTACTTGCTACACAAGCGCAAGGCGCGCGTCAGCTCCTTTTTACAGTGTGTTCCATAAGTTCTAACCACAACCTCAAGTCGGTAAACACATCCCTCAATTCAATAAACAACTGCGAGGGTCTGCTCGTTAAGTTGTAGTTGGCTGCGAATCTTCGTGCTGATTAAGGCATCTAGCTATAGCGATAAAGTGCTTTTATGGGACGTTAATGCTGAGGCAGCACGGAGACAGCTACGATGGGAATCTCCTAGGGACGTTTTTCACGCAGGATCCGGTTTGTTTGCCTCACTTATTTTAACCTTTAGATTAAAAAAAAAAAAAAAAAATTGTGACAAGTACATTTGAGATTGGTTATATTAACGAAGGTGCAAGTGTTTTAGAGTGGCTATCTGGAAACTGAAATCGATATAACGGTTTCTTTTGGGAGGATGTGTACGATAAAGAACTTGACACATAACAGAAATATGCAAATCTCAACTGGATAGTTTTATTAGAATTCTGTGTTCAGATAGCCACTCTTAAACAGCACTTGCACTTTCGTTTAAAAACCACTTTCCATTGGATTAGTAACAATTTTCAATTTAAGGTAAATAAGTATAAGGCAAACAAACCAGAATCAGGTAGATCGTCCATGCTGCCTGCCCATGATCGGCCTGTTGCTTATCGATGTCTGGTACGTGGTTTTCGGCTTTTGCTATTTGGGTAAGAACTTCAGAGACACCCTGTATGCTTAGCTCACCTCAACTTCTTGCGTTGCTTGTTTTGCTCATCCGACGTCCACTATCACCAGCCCTCCACCCTCTCCTCCTTGCACATGCTCAGTCCGCTTTGAAGAGTTGAACAATAGGTCCCTTCAGAACCTCTTTGTCATGTCTTTTTAATTACATTTATACGGTCAAGACTCTTTCCGATGTGGTTAATACCATTCGTCAATATTCTTGCTTTTATTCTCGCATCCTACCAAATGTGTCCATCTTCAACCGATATGAAAGCCAAGAAGCCATTCTTCTCCCAACATAGGAACAGGCCCGTTAAATTTTGAATGGGCCGTGGTCAAATGAAAGCTCAACCATTTCATGAATGGATAGTCAGACTTAGCGATTAGAAGATAAACGTATATCAAAACTAATACAATCAGTGGCGTCGAGTGCAATCTGGCAATTCTACATTCCCTACATTAGCATCCATGTAAATTATCGATTCAAGGGAGTGCTCTGTGCAACCCCAATTGTTCGATATGTTTCACGGATTTAAATGAACGAATTACGATGTTGCCAGATGTCACGCGACGCCACTGACCACAATCAATTGCAATAACGCTCCGTGTCTATGATATGTCTAAATTAATGTTAAAACTAAAACTATTAGAAACTAACAGCAGAAAAAAAGAGTTACCTAGTTCAACCCTTTTGCTCATAGGAATCGTAAAAAAATTGTCTCTGTGTAGTTTAAGACTTTTAACATTAAATTGAGCTAGTTTCCCTCTCATATTTTCATATGCGAGTCGATTCTTTTGAATTTCCATAAGACTTCAAGTCAAATATCGTTCCTAATATCGCCAGTGTATTTTATAAAGAAACGTAACTCAATACCACGTCTCAAAATCTCTTATCACTCGTTTCATTGCTAAAGGATAATGAAAGAAACGTCAATTTTCTCCACCCCCCCCCCTCAATTTTGCGTGAAATCTAGAAAAATTCTTTCAAAAATTTCATGAAGATTGGTTAGTTAGTTTTCCACTGAGGAGACATTTTGAAACATTTAATTGTGAGTTTTACGCTGCTTTTTAGAAACACTAACGATATGGGATATGGGACACGAGAAGTAACTGTATTTTTGTGACTTTTCATAAATTTATTTTAAAAAGTCCGTCATTTTAATTCACTATTTTATGGAAGATTTCATTCCACCGTCTATTTAAAATTACAGAGACTTAAAAAAACAAAACAAAAATATGAAAACTCACAAGGTTTTTTTTTTTGTCTATACACTGTGAAATTTTGAATATACTTTGAAACGTATGTTGCATAGAACCATAGATGATCTTCCAACCGTCTTTAGCTGATCATTGCGTGGAACGTTAAAATAGAAAAAAATTGATAAGTTCCGTTGTAAGAAGAAGGCAAATTTTAATACAGTAATATTGAAATGTAGAACATTGATTTCCTATAATTTCCCATCGGAGAGTCGGTTAAATATGTTTTAAAGTCCTGGGAACCTCATCAGATATGTAACAGGAGCCGATCAATACGAGGAGGTCAATGAAATGTTTGAGAGCGAGGCACGAAGCATCAGCCATCAGTTGCACCGCCACCGCGCACCGGCTGGAGGGCAATAATAGAGAAGGAGTTTAGGGGTCAAGAGAATGGGAGAGAAAAAAAAAAGAGAGAGAAAGAAAGAAAGAAGAAAACCCGGGAGCCGCGTAATAGAATATTTCAGGATAATCTTAATATTATTATTTGAGCGAAAATCTTTGTTGATGGCTACCGTTTCCCACAGTATGTACTCGCAAATATAATTCATTTTTGCGCCCGAGTAGTGTATGATTCCGCGGCATTGCTCATTGCAATGGGAAGAAAGCCCACCTCGGGCAACGTAGTTGCCAGACGAGGTTATTAAATTGGCATATTTTATGTTGATTTCAATGGGGGATACGGTGAATTTTCCGGTTAAATTTGGCAACTCTGTCGGGCAGATTACGGGATGGAAACAACGACCACGAACCGATAATCGCGGAGTCGGCATCTTCTTTTTCGCAGCTTCTAATCAAATTCAAGTCTTAACGCCTGAGCCCTCAGCTCACCGCTGCAATCGATATAACCGCACAGTCGGAGGAAGCGTGGATTTTTCAATAATATTTGAACCAACGATGCAATAGACTGTTTTAGTATAGAGGAATGTATCGTATCGATCGCCTTCCGAGGACCTCTGGTTCCAAACTAACTCCGATTCAATATAACTTCCCCCATAAACGCATTTTTAAAAGGAAATTTAGGCTATCAAAAGAAACAATTATTGCTACCTATGAATAGTACGTCCTCAAAAATGCTAGATTATGCCTGGTTCTACGACTAAAACTGCCGAAATCAACTATTAGCCCCACATCTCAAAAATTTCAATGGGCAATCTTGTGATAGTCTGTTCGAAAGGACATAAACTTCTAAGACTATTGGCGCAAATTGTTGGTGAAAATCGTTTTTAGTGTTTGATATACGTATGTATATTGAAGGTCAAAGTTCGATTTGGATTTCCTAAAAATCATTACTCCTACTGGAAAAGTCAGAATTTTAAAAACTAGGAGTCTAAAATACTTTAAAAAGCAAGAACTTTTCAGAAAAAAATACGGCATTGACACATGTTTAGTTAAAGTTAGGTTTTAGAGCCCCCAAAAGTTTTTTTTTTTTTTTTTTTAAACATTTTGGCCCCTCATGCAGGGGGAGGTCTCAAAACTTCCGAGTGACCACTCCTACCGAGTGACACGTCGATCGTAAGGGGATAACAAACTGAGCATCCTGGCTCAAAATGGAGGTTGACATCGATTTCCGCATTCGAGATATCGAATGTCAAAGTTCAAAGTTGCAAAAAACATGGTTGCCAAATAGCACGATCCGCCACTGAGACTTAATATTGTTCACCTCAAATCAGTAGCGGCTCGTGCATTTTGGCAACAATGTTATCCCTCCATTTGATTGTATGTAAAACAATCGATTCGAATATGAAGCAGCGCTTCACCAGCAATCGATTGTTGAACATAGATTCAAATGGAGCGAAGACATTGTTGCCAAATTGTACGAGCCACCGTTGCCTCGCACATTCAAGTGTTTCAAAGGCTCTTGCCTTATTGAACTTCAACGGAGAGAGAAGGAGCAAGTAGGCGCGTTTTAAGTGCCTTTTTTGGAGGCACAAGAAATTAGCATAGGTGCGAGATTTGTGATGTGGTGTGTCATATATCTGGAGGCATAAGGAATTAACATGGGCGAGATACATGGGTACGTGGTTTGCCATATATCTGGAGCCAGCCTCATAAATATTCCTTGTACAATAATGACTAAATAGATCACATGCAGTGCGACCAGTTCAATTTATTTCACCGATGGACTGCACTGAGATCTATGGGCAGTCACTGTTTTATAGTACTTAGAACGACCCACGCACCGCGAAGCACTCGCGGGGAGTTCAAGCCCGCGATTTTTGAAACTGCGCGCGATGTGGTTTTACGCGCGTGTAATTCTCAGCAACTTTTTCAACACGATTCTCTAATCGCTTTATGAAGCTTGATTTTTGATTGATTTTCGCCGTTCCACAACCTGATATTTTAGTCATTTTTTTCAATGCCAATCTCTCTTACAATATGCAATTCTGTATCCAAATGGCTCGCTTCGCCGCTGAAATGTTACCGTAGTGGGGTTTTAAGATTTGTAATCCGAAATACATTATTAACTGACTCGTGAATATTTATCATTATTAAAAGTGCATCTTTGGATGACTATTCTCTTCTTTCCTTTATATTCTATTTGAATCAAATATGCTTTTCCCCCTATATGGATCAAAGTAATACATATGCTTCACTTGAGAATACACCCATGTGGTTCGATTAAGAGAAATGATCAAATGAGTTTAATCAACGGACAAGTTTTCCTTAAATCGCGTGGATGCCCGATTATTTTTTTTTTTTTTTTAAGCGCAACAGACTTTTTTTTAGACTGGAAACATCTTTGTTTATTTTTTCGACGTTATTTTCATCAGTGCAGTGTTCGTGGCTATTGCTTTTTGCATTTGAACCTATATGCAAACGTATCGATTTCTCAGCGATTCAGTGATACCACTGAAGGTCGAGCATTTTACGTTAATTTAAATGGACAGATCCCATTGTTGTAACATTGCACCAGCCCCACCGCCGCAGTTCTCATATTACACATTAAAAAATTGAATGGAAGTTATTTTGAGCTTTGGCTTTTCACGAATCGGAGTCTCTAAAATCAGGAAGTCAAAATCGCTAGCAAATTCCATTTTGCTCTGAAGGAACGAAAAAGGAAAATGCGCCAAAGATTATCGGTGAGCTTTGCCAACATTTCTAAAACTCCATCGTGGCTCCGCCGCCGCACCAGCTGCATCCGATGGTATATTTTCCATTCCACCTAACATGAAATCCGATGCAATTGTTGCACTACACACTTCAAAAATTGCCTCGACTTCATTCCTCAAGATATTTTGTCGCAAAGAGAATTTTTCCCTTTTATTTTTTCCCCCATCACTGAGTGATTTCGAATTTTCCTAACGTTATAGACGGTTTCAGTGCGAAGTCAACGGTTAGCCAACAACCACAACAATGAACTCATCGGTCGCAATCGGTTGTGACAAAACGCCCGCAGCGTTCCAAACTATCTCACTCACTCTCCCGTGACCCCCATGCAGAGTTGGGCAAATATTTTTCGCCGGATTATCTGTCTAGTTTGGCAACGCAAAAAAATCAGATTATTCGACAGATTATTTGGTCAACTGACCATACCTCCTCACAGGCAATGGTGTCACATCTCATGCATCAACTCTGTTGCCAGACTGATTTTATTATTTCAGATTATTCGGTTCCCTACTCTGCCCCCATGTATATTCATCTCTTTCTAGTTTCGAAATTCGTATACACAGGGCCTCGTTTTTCGACTTGGTTTTTATCAAAATCGCATTAAAATGCCTCGAGGAATTCATTTCTGCCAAAAAATTTGACAAAATATGTCTCTTTATACGATTTTTGAAATTAGAGTGAGATAGCAGTACATGGGGGTTGCGTGAGAGCAAGAGAGACAGTCTGTCTTTGTTTGGAACACCCATCACCGGATGCCGCCATTCCTAAAACCTTCTATTACTCATCACACAAAAAAAAAAAAATTATTGAAAATGGATTTCCGCCTTGGATTTTTACTAAAGAGACGAATTCGAATCAGGAAGTCAAAATAGCAGGCAAGCTTTGTTTAGAGTCCCTTGATGGAAATATTGTATAGGGAGTACCGACACGAGCTCAACGAGTTGTGATTGGTCGTTGGTTTTAGGCTCTCACGGAGTCGAGCAGGAGTCGACGACATCGAAGGCTACACACGAAAGGAGTCGATTCGTAGAGGAACGTATGGGAACGGACCGGAATGCCGGCAAATCCGTCAGTCCACCACTGGTCCACTGTTGAACTTAACCTTCGAATTCGTTCAGGCAGTCGACTAAATCGACTCCTGTCAAAATGCATAAAGCGTCGTGTCGGTACTCCCTATACAATATTTCCATCAAGGGACTCTAGCTTTGTTTTGATCCAAAGGAAAACTTTAATTATGCGTCAAAGATTATCGGGAAGCTCCGCCTACACTTGTGAAACGAACTCAACCCCACCGTGGCGCCGAGCCGCGTCGTGTCGGCCGCATCCGATGGTATTTTCCATTCGTGCGAATGTGTGAAATGCGATGCAGTTGCACCGCACATTTCAATTATTGCCTCGACCTCATTTGACATGGGGGAAGATATTCCCTTGCAAAGAGCATTTTTATCATTTTTTTTTTTTTTTTTTTTTTTTTTTTTTTTTTTTTTAATATCAGTGAGTGATAATTGGAAAGGGGAATAAAGAAAAATAAAAAGGAAAGAAAAAGAAACGGAAAGAAAGAAAGAAAAAAAAACTTCTTTGACAAACTCAAACAACGCGGGAAGGTATGCAAAGAATATGTAAATGACTCGGGTTAGATATCTGGTTGGCGAGATCTTCGAAGAGTATCTCCCCCGACCGATGATGGCTCTAAAACCATATTGCAAAAGGCGAAGCTCACATTATACGTGTGCGCCTGCATGCGCCCTAGCCCCCCCCCCGCTCCCCCCTGCAACGCCGCGCCGATGCTCCAGCCGCGTGCACGGTTTATAAACTTCGCCATTTGCTTGACTTGATTCTTCGCAAACGCTCGAAGCAAATTGTCAGTATTTAGTCCTTTGCCTTTTAATAAAGGTCATTTATTATCTCAATGGTGAGAGGATTTTTATTATTATCACCCGCGCGCGGTTCCATACATACAACACTCATCCATAATCATAATCCATGCCCCTCTTCCCCTCCCTCCCACCATTTACTTCGTCCGTTTTTGTACTCTCGCGACTAACCAAAAGTTGTGGCCCCTTTGGCTGTTAGCGAATGTGTATAACATTATGACAAATCAACCTACGAGTTCTTGAATTCGCCACGGGCAGATAATCAGTAATGGGAGCCCTTTGCGTATAGACTTTTTTATTTTTTTTATTTTATTAAAGTATTCCTATCAGCACATCTCTGTGACGGCGGCTCGATGAAGGGGGATATATCGATGTCTCCTCTGTATAAACCTATGTAAAATAATCGATCCTCAGGGGCTGTAATTAAATCTTCCGAGAAATCGATACTTTGGCTAATATGTTTAAGTGGAGAGAAACTATAATCGATTTTTCACGAGACACTACTGATTGCGATGTATCGATGTCTTCTTCATATAAACATTTGGAAAAGAATCGATCCTCAGTGGGTGCAATTAATTGAACTTTTGAGAAATCGATACTGTTGCATTGACTTAAATGGATAGATTCTTCACAAGCCCCACCACTGACATATAGAATCGATTCGTAGGGGATTCTATAATGACCTCCTAAAAAATCGATGTTTCTGCATAGTTTCCTATGGGTGAAAATCAACACTCAAATCATTCCAAATTGCCACTAGCGCATCTACTTTTGACGATTCTCATAAACTCCATGTTTGTTTAGTTGCTGATTAAACCTATAGGTACAACGGTTTCAAATCTCAGTTTTCTGACAAATTTGGGGGAATTTCCGGTTTGGCAAAAGTCCTAATACTCGTAACAAAGTAGAATACACTCACACACAGCAATTAAAACATAATAAATGTGTTGTCTATTGATTTAAATTAAAGTTAAAGAAACAATGGATAAGGTAGTAATCGACAAAAATGATGTTTCTCGCCAAGAATTTGACAAAGCTCTTTGTTTCATCAACAAATGGACACAGCTACGCAGTATCTAAACATAAAACTGGACAAACCAATACTTCTTTGTCTCAAACTGCAATCTGGATAAAACATTACTTCAATCTATCGCAACATAAAAATGGACAGAAACGATACATCGAACTACGCCTCAATTAATCGCATACGAGGTGAACTAATTAGAATTCGACCTTTTGTTTGAGTTTAAGTAGAAAAAATGCAAATTTTGCTGATTGTGTAGGTATATACTCCGCTGATGTATGTCCAGAAACTGGCATGTTTCAATAGCAGTGTGCGTTGTACCAATCTGATGAAGAAATAATAAATTAGCTGTGGACACAGTTTGTCAACAATGTAAGCGCACCCTGTCAGTTATTCAATTGAATGTTTTAGTGATTTATTGCCAAGAAAAACCTATTGACTCAGTTCCTAGCAGGAGATCTTACAGCGCGTATACGGCAAAGTCCTCTTGAAGCAGGGGATCAGTGAATTTGAATTATTATTCATTAAAATACGATTGGTAAATAAATCGATTTTTGATTGGTTCAAAATTGACGAACAGCGCATCATAGAACACCAATTATTTCTGATCCATATTTTCCTTGTGAAGCCGACTTGACGAATGTGATTAATCAAACTTCTGTTTTTTTTTATTTTTTATTTCCTTCTGTCCTATGCCGTAATGCAAAGCAATATTTAATCCTATCTTTCCCTACATGTAAGCCTTAGATTAATTAGAGCGACATTTTTCAGAATCATTTTTTCAGGTGATGGATAACCAGCTTTTTGATGCAGTTAAAGTAGGAACAACGGTAGATTCAGAGAGAGGCCAACGATAATAGTACTAGCCTTGACGCTGTTTTAAGCTACGGTAAAAAATAAAGCAATTACAACTATGTCAATATAGTAAACTTTAACCAAGTACTTTTTTCAGTGTAGGATTGGGATCCATGAAAAATGAATTCTCACCAAAACGTAAAATTTCGGAGAGGGCCCCACGTCCCAGTCCATCCAAGCACGCCGCGTCACGCCATGCTGTTACACAAAACGCACGCTCCGAAGCCTAATCTGAAATGCAGACATCGTTTCGACAAAGAGTAGGTACTCTCTTTTCTGTCTCCAAATGATTCAGACAATTTTGTGTCGTTGCGCGTGGATGGAACGGAATCCAATCCAGCCAAGTCCTCCGTCGAATCGTATGTTTCATACTCATATGCGGATACAGGACGTTGTCTTTCTCTCTCTCCTCCCATTTGAACGTGTACGCTAGAAAAGGACATAGATAGGGGCATAAAGTCACGTGGTGGCCCCCTCTGCTATCCTCCTCTAACACACGTGTACTAATGGAAGGAAGAGAAAGACACATTTCTGTGTCCGCCCATGTTCATACTATGCAGTGAAGCGAGATGAGGAAGAGAGGAAATTATTAATGGATGGAGGGGAGGGAGGGAGGAGATAATTGAATGATTAAAGCGATGATGAGTAAAAACGTGTCCTAACCCTGAGACTTGAGTTGAATGGAAATTAGGAAAGATATATAGATATAGGAAACAATCGGGGGAAAAAGGTGATAAAGAACGACGTGTGGCGCGAGTCATCGATGGCAAGGTAATCGGGGGCAACGCACCTAAAACAAGTGTTGAACGGTGGGTAGGTGTACCTTCTGTATTGCGTATTGCATAAACGGCCTATGGTCAGGTGTCTTTGTCTTAGCTGCGCTGTTAAGTTTATCGTTATTCATTTCTTTATTTAGGCCTCTTCAGACGCTCAAACTATAGCTCCTAAAGTAGGCATGTAAAATCAACCCTCTGGACAAGGGGATAAAATTCCCTCACTCTATCCTTTTTCTGCTTACCCACATCAAAGAGAATATGAATTACATGGAGGAGGATCAGGCACTGATTGGAACTTTATTGGAACCTTCATACTTTTTCTGAAAGCCTTAAAAGATTCCGTTCTTTGTGCTCTTGATTCTCTTTTAGATTCTCATCAAAAAATAATTTAACTAAATACAATGCAGTGATCCCGCGATTTGTCGATCTCGCGACCTTCTTCGCGAACTCCGGCTCCGGAGTTCTCCGCTGACCACTCTCGCAATGCGCATTGGCAGAAATAGAACGGTACTGATACTGCGGTATATACGAGGTATACATATATATTATATACCTTGGTATATACCTTAACTCGTATATGTAAAGGAGAATGACATTGGGTCAGTTCCCGAGGTCTCTTCTGTGTCTCGCTCGAACCTTTTGTCAAGGCGATGCGATGTCAGTGTTGCCAAATATAAGACTCCAGAGTACAGACCGTCTAAATCCCATTGGGAATCAGTATAAAACAAACGGATTTTAATCTCAAATCTGGCAACACAGGGCGATGGAGATGTGGGCGCGAGTTCGCGCGGGACCAGAGGCTTCTAAAACCGGACAATCGCTACTGCGGTCACTGCTCTGTGCTCTCTTTGTTGTATGTGCAGTGGCCTTTGCACTTGCCCATACCGTCCGCGCATAATCACATTTTGAGATCACCACCCGCATTGCTGAGAATTCGGCAGTAAACAAATACGATATACTTTTTTTTTTGCAGTGAATGCTTGCAATTTGGCTACCTATGATAGTAAAATAAGGACTTGAAATGAATCGGTCTCTTGCAAACTTTTGCTACAGCGTTTTTGTGTAGGGTTGAAGTTGCGTTCAAATCACATTGAAAGCATCAACAAATCTTGAAATGGACTCCTAAACCCACATAAGGCGTTTCAAAAGAAATTGAAGATTATGGTTATATTTGTATGAGTGGATCACGATGGGAGAGTTCCGTCAAATTGCAGCTTCCTCTATGATTATGCGCAAATTTTATTTAGTAATTAGGTTACTTTTTCAGTTATCAGACCTACCTCCCGAGGTGGGTTACCTGAAAAGTGACCAGATGAGTCAGTAACCGCGGAGAGAACACTTGAAAATTGAAGTGCCTTGTTTGTGATTAGCTCCTGAAATGACCGTGATTTCGAAACCATGTGGTCACGAAAGGGGCGTATATCATTTGAGCGATTATCGTTTGGGCGAGCCCTAAAAATCGTTTCATATGGGCGAGGGGAAGCAAAACGGGAGAAAATCGCATAACGTTTGGGCGAGCCTACATACTGGAGACAGTATGTACTGCAAAATATGTACTGGAGTAATATATAGGGAGATATGTGAGGTGAGGTGAGCTTACCACACTTGTGTGAGATTTGGGCGATGAGTGAGATGAAATGTCAATGACGGAGATAGAAATACCCCTATCAGTTAAATCCGACGTTGCGCACTACATTATGTTAAAGAAATGGGACACTTAGTCAAAAGAAAGAAGGTGTAATTCTATCAATTTTAAATTTTTTGACGCGCGGGCCTTCTACACTCCCTAAAGTGATAATTCTTAATTTATTCATGTATACAGAGTGTACCAGAAACATATGTCGTCCTTGTAACCACGTATTTTAGAGGTTAAAATAAGACTTTTTTTGCCTATAAACATGTGTCCAAAAATGCCTCCTTTTGAGCTCCAGCCCCCCAAAGTTTTAAAAAATTGATGTTTATGTATATTTATTTATTTATTCATACGATATCAAGTGCGTTTAATGCGGAAAACTTTTTTACACAATTTATTCTTATGATATTTTATTTTTTGTGACGCGGGGGCTTTTTGCACTCCAAAAGTTAAGGGTCGGGATGAGGGGGGGGGAGAGTTCTCAGACTTTGCTTCTTTGAATGAATCAGATTTTGAGAACTATTTGTCAACTAATCCCAAGTATCACCTACAAAATAATCTGCATATCTCAAACCATCGGTATTTTAGAACTCAGGTAAGCTTTTTTCTACTCAATTTCACTATATACTTACGCTTACGTACTTACTGCCATGTACAATTCGTGTCGCCCAAATGAAACGATTTATTAGACTACAGCTAGCACTTCCCCTAATTTTCCTTTGTCATAACGGTCGCCCAAATGAAACGGTTTTTCGCGCCCAACAGCTAGTAACGGTTTTGACCATTTTCGCCCAAATGAATGCCACCCCACGAAGGAAGCGACTTGTGACCACTTAACTACTGACCGGTATGGTTACTAGATAAAATTTGCTTTATGATGAATCACTTTTCTCATTATAAAAAGTAGCGATTAGATGGGACTCCCCTATACTGTGACCTGCTAAACATTAACTTTTAATGGTTAATAATGGTATCAATGGTTATTAATGGTTTACAGGCTACCTTATTATTGAAACTCTAATGCTTGCGCACTCCGCACTATCCAACAATTTTTTCCTGTAGTACATAATGGCAACTATTTTATGCTTTACTGCTTTAGGCTGTGAATTTTCATTTGACGAACTCCTGAATATTTACATCATATTAGTGGCGTATCCAGGAGATTTTCGAGAGGGGAGTCCGGGGAGGGAGGGGGGGGGAGGTTAGGTTAGGTTAGGTCCGGGGTCCAATAATGATCAAGGAGGGGGTCTAAAGGTTTTAATTGAAAAACGCAAATAATTACATTTTTCAGGCAAATTTCAGTGTCAAATAGGAGAGTGCTGTACAGACCCCGTGTGAAAACACCCCCTCCCCTCCCCCTCCGGAGTCTACGCCACTGCATCATGAACATTTAAGTATTTGATGAGAATAAAAGTATCATCCTTCAAGAAAGCGACCTGAAACCAATTTAAACGTTTTCCTTCGCTTGAGTAACCAATTATCATTACTACTGTGAGTCGAATACTGGAGATACACGTTTAAGAATCAGAAACAGAGGAAACGGAAGTATTTCAGATTGACTGCCGCGGCGCGGCGCTTGGATCAGAAGGTTCATGAAAGGGGCATGGGTATTGGACATGGACACGTGGCCGCATCGAGAGGACAGGACAGGGGTTGGGGATGGACTACTTAAGTAGCCGAGTAGGGTTTATACTACCCGTGAGCGATGCCGCGGCCGGCCGGCCCGACCAGGACCTGTGCCCCGCCGCGTCTCCCCCCCCCCCCCCAACACCGGGCTGCCCACCGTGGTTCATGCCGCGGCAGCGCGCGCCGCCTGCCTTTTTGATCGTGACCGGACAATACCGAGTGGGCATTACATTTCGTGTGTCCGCCACGTGCCTTGAGACCCCCTCCCCTCCCCTCCTTCTCGTCATATTGACACGTCCCAGGAAATGTTGCCCTCCCACCCCCACCCCCACCACCCTTCAGATCGTCTAAAACGCCTTGTTGGAAGAATTATTCATCCCGTCTACATCATGCATCGAGCTTCGATTAGTTGTTATGTCAGTGACACAACCGGCGCCGCTCCTGCTGATCGGCTGATCCTGCGGTCACCCTTTAAGGTGCATGTACGCCAAATGGACCACTATTCAGCGGAGCTACCGTTATGTGAATATTTAATGACATTTTTCAGAAGAGCTCTTCCAAGGTTTTCCGGTAGGCACATGGGCATGGGACTAGTAAATTTTACCCTTCGATGTTGTCTATATTGTGTGGTAATTTGGAGGGTTAAAATATAACGATCTGGTCGTGAATATTAACCGTATGCATATGAATACTAACCGCATGACTGTGAAGAATGCCAGAAAGTACTATTTAACCATTGCGCGGTAAGTATCATCCATCATCCATCCAAATTGCTACACTATATAGACACCATCGAGCGGTAAAATTTACACTTCCACTTTTCTCAGTTTGTAAAATGCTGCGAAAAGAACCATGGGACCACTTAAAAAAGTCTAGAAGTATTTCCTCTCCGAGAAATCTTTGCTCAAAGTTTAGATGAGCCACTCTTCGTGTATGTATGGCGTATGCACAACGTTCGTTTTACATCCCAATCAAAAGAACGTAACCTACAAATTGGAACAATGAGATTGTTGCATTCGGGTTTGATCAGTTTTGAAGGTTGGTTCTTAAAGATTTTGTCGTGAAGAACTTTTTTTCAATCGATGGAATCATTCCGTTAAACCAACAAAGTTTCCGCACACTTTTCAAAGTCAGAGACAGAGACTGCACCAACGCACCATAATATCATAACCAATTTCAATGACATTATGGGTCTGATCTGCCCTAATGCGGATCCTGAATGGCATTCTATACAATCAATCGGCGAGTCAACCGGGAGAAGCACAGATTATCGGTTTGAGTATTTCTTTCAGCCGTTGTACTTCCGACTGTTATTTAAATAATCTATACTTCCATCGGTTGAATAACCGATAGATTGTAGATTGTCGTTAAAGATCCGCAAAACGGCGGGGTAGCACACGTATATGGATTCTTATGGACATTCATGCTGGCATGTTCATACGTTAAGTCGAAGACGAAAAGAATGCCAGTCGACTCCTTCTGGTTTAATAATGATCGTGTAAGGACGAATGAAGTCTTATATCACATAGTTTCAGAGACTCAAACGCAGGGGTAGCAACGAAGATGCAATAACCTGTTCTGAAGAAGAATGGATAATCTAAACCAACAAATCTATCAGATAAGGGCAGGTGATTCAATTAGATGAATCACACCGGATGGTGGCTTTGTGGTTTGAAAATAGTTTTTATCCAGTAAAATGGTTTAAGCTTCAATAAGTAAAGATTCAGAGACACTGATAGAAAATGGCAGTCTAAATTTCAAACTATACATAACTACATTATTTTAATGAGTTCTCAGTTCGTAGCTTATTTGGGGGAAATTTATAAAATCTGTACACTGAGCTCTCTGCAAGTAGAACGTGACAATCGTTCTATGTAACAACCCAATATCGACCAGCAGGCATCAGGGCTGACGTTTGGCGGATCTGAAGGTGATTCTTCAGCGTTTAGTGCCGATTTCTACCACCAGAGCGCTACCGTTCAATTTATGTTCAATTACAGACCGAAAGTAACTTATATTTGAGATAACGGAAAGTCAGTCAGAATCTATAATGCGTGTAATCTAGATAATCATGCATCTACATAGCGTTCCTGCAAAATATATTGTCAATAACTTCAAAAATAAGGCTGAAAGTACCAAAAAATGGAATATCGCAAATTGATTCGCTAATATATGTATATCGAAAGGCGATATTTAGTACTATCATCCTTATTTTTGAAGTTATTGACGAGATATTATGCAGAGACGTTCTTCAGATAATCATCTAGTAACCGACACGCCGTTTTCTTAAATATAAATTTCTTTCGGCCTGTAATTTGACATAAATCGAACGGTAGCGCTCTGGGGGCAGAAATCAGCACTAACCGCTAAAGAATCACCTTAAGGTGATTCCAGGCGAAACTTTTCCAGATTTCAATCCGACGGATAGCGCCACTTGTCGCTCTTTGGAAAAGTAGAGTTTTTGGCGATTTAAACTGAAACCATAGATAAAACGCAAAATCCAATAACGTCAGCACCTGCAAAATTTTTTATGGATTTTTTGAGCCCAAAATGAGCAAAATTGGTTTAAAATTAAAGCCGTAAATTATGAAATTCGTTTCGCCATAAGCTTAGTGAGTGAGAGTGAGCGCGAGTGATGATAAGTCTATCTGCCTCACTCACACTCATTGCGGCGTACGGGAAGTTTCGTATTTCATCATTTCCGGCTTTATTTTTGAGTGTTTCAGTCTGAAACTTTCAGGGTATCTTCCAGAAGTATGCTTGCAGGTGCTGACGTTCCTCAAATTTGTGTTTTTAGCGCGAATTCGTCAAATTTAGCCAAAAACTGTTGACTTTTAGAGCAGCGCAATGTGGTGTCCATAGTTGGAACTAATCGACCCTGGAATCACCTTAAAGGGAAATTTTTTAATTTATTCATGATTTTAGAAAAATGTTAAACGAAAAGATCAAACAGTCCTGCTCAGCAGTGTGATTATAACCCACAAAAATAGGCTGATCCGCAATCTTTCCGTTTACCGATGCACAAACATCGGTGATTTTAAAATTTGGTGGAATTACCGGAATTTTGATAATCACAGATGATTCCAGACTTCAGTCATACTGATTCTATCGCGAGTATTTTTGAGCTCTGAAATAGTGCCATGTTGCCTTAGCTGCCTGTTTAACCCTTAATTACCCGGTTACGAAGACAATTCAATGTTCGCTCGCTCAATTTAAGCGGGTAGTGAAATATTCCTACTCCGCGTCGCTGATTTTGCATACACAGTGGATTGAAGGAGCTCGAGGAAAATTTATTTTTTAAGTTTTAACAATTTGAGAATTTCATCGGTAAATGGGCGGATAAGCAAAATTATGGTTGTGAGAAAAACGCGTTTCTTTGTTAAAAAAAAGCCTGTCTCTTCAAAAGTTTATGAAATTTTTTCAATAACTAAAGTTTTTTAATAGATCAAACCATCAGGAGTAAAATGCAAAAAAACGCAAACCTCTTGAACTTACGAATACTCTTACTTACGCCCTTTTACCGGCGATCGATTTTTTGATGGATTTTTTTTAGGCTTATAACGATTTTTTTAATTTTTTATTTTTTTATTTTTATTTTTATTTTTTATGCTTTTTCCCTGTTTTAAAACGCTTCATGAAGAGAGAAAGAGGGGGGGGGGGGTTCCATCAGACCCGAGTCTGCGTTTGAAATTTTTCCGAATAATACTATTTTCGGCAAATATTACTTGCGTTACTTTTGTGGTGAAAGTTAGGAACATGCATGTACACTCTATATATATTCTGGTAGCTTAGGGTTTAAGGATTCAAATAAAGCGATCTCCTTAAGAAAGGCGGATACGCGTATCCGCCCTTTTACTGAAAAACGCCTGGAGTCGCAGTTTTAGTGAATAAAAAAAACTATTTTTTTAGGCAGATCCAGTCACCGAAACGAGTATATACTCGAGCGTGGTCCTGGAAGGATTAATCAAACTGTTTGAGCGCATGCACAATTCACATGGAGGCCCAATATTTTCGGCTTCAACGCGCCAACATTTGCTCTCCTTTTTTTTTCAGGTGAATTTCGGCTCAACGTTTGCTCTGTTAAATCAAACTGAGCCGGGTTCCTTCTTCGCACGCATCGTTTTCCGCTTCCAACGGCGCGGCACCGGTCATCCGAACCCGAACTTGGAACCGTTTCGCCTCTTGCAAGCATCCATCAACCTAAATCAGTCAGCGAGTAAACATTTGATGACCTCTCTACGGGGCGATAAAGATGAAAACATGGATAAAACCGTAACCTTTTGACCCCTCCTACCATCCCGAGAGCTTCGTGGCTGGAGCGGGGTGTGGGAAGCGGTACTTCGGAGGAGCTTCGGAGAGAGACCGGAGAGGAAGAATCATAGAGAGTCGGGTCTCATGCAAAGTTTTTATGACCACCATTGCTCCAATTTCTGGCGGTGCCTGTCCTGCCCCTGCCTTTCCTTGCCTTGCTGGAGCGAGGAACGGAGTGGCATGCAGAAGAGAGTTTTGAAGAACGAGGGGGTGGGGGAGGGGAGGGGGTGTTTTATGTACCATGTTCGTGACCCCGTAATTTTGCCGCAAGTGCATGCTCGACATTTTCATCTGAATGGGATGATCCGGTGGTTTCAGACCAAAATCTTCTTTACCGCCCGGACGGACGGACGGACAGATGTACGGACTGAAAAGTATGCGGCTTTGGTTTCAGCGTCGCGGCGCGTTTAGTTAGTTATCAGTATTTTTTTTTTTTTTTCCGGTCTAGTCCTGACCGCGTTTGCGACGGAGGAGAGGGGAAGGCCCCGGTTCGGGCCGTGCGTGGAGTTGTAGAAGGTGACAATGGGGGTCTGAGCCCCGTAGCCGTCCGCCGCGGAGAAGAAAGGGAGACGAAAGAACCAAACGCCGCACACTGGAACGAAAAATTGATTTTTCTGGACCTGAAATAGTTTTCATTTTGCTTTAAAAAACATTTTAGAGTTGATATGTACTTTTAAAAAAACAGGTTATTTGACTCGTTTCAAGGCTTCACAAGAATGATTTTATACATTTTAAGTTATGTAGCTCATTTTAGTGCTCTACAATCTAGATTTTTATTCGTTTAAAGGGCCTGTCCCATGAAGGGCCATTTTTGCCAGCTCCTTTTGGTCAAAACTTAAAAGTCTGAAAAAAGGAAAATAGTTGTGGATTACGGGTGCTTGGAGGTCTAATCTATCAGAAAATATCAACGAAAGGGATATTTATGATTGGTTTGCACATCTGATTCGTGTATGAACGTGGATAGTTTTGCGATTTATCTGGGGGGGGGGGCTATTTTTTACTGTAAAAGTAGAAATTTGTGTAAAAAGACAAGAAAGTATGTGACAGCTTCTGCTTTAAATTCGTTGTTACCTGCAGTGGCATATGCAGGATTTTTTTTGGAGGGACTCGCAGTCTCGCTCTGAAAGCGTTTGACTGAAAATTGTTCCCCCCATCCCCTCCTCCCAAAATCGGAGGTCGGGGGGGATCAGCCCCCTTAGCCCCCCTGCGTACGCCACCGGTTACCTGCATCAATATAAGTATTCTATCTCCCGGAAAAGCTGTCACTTGCTTGTGGTCACTACTAAATTTTAACTTAAATAGCCGTATTAGCGGCTTGATTTGTCGGTTTTTTTTTTTTTTTTTTTTTTTTTTTTTTTTTTTTTCTTTTTTAAAAAAAGTGCAAAGCTAGAAATATTCATACACGAATCGGGTGTACAAACCAACAATAGATACTATCATTTCATTGGTTTTTTTTTTTTTTTTTTTTTTTTAAATTAGATTAGACCTCAAATCACACGTATAACCCACAGTTTTATTAATTTTTTTCAGACTTGGAATTTTTTATGAAAAAGGGGGCAGAAAATGGTCATTAATGGGACAGATCCTTTATGTCCGGGAAATGTAACATATTCTATCCACAGTGTGACGCCGCGAAGATATCTGTTGTGTGGCACAAATGAGCGAGAACGGCGAAACAAAGCTCCGTTGATAATCTTGAATGTTTCACACCGATTTCACACACACATCGCTCCCCCTATGAAAGCCACCTTCATTTTTTTCCCCACTTTCATTCAAGTTTATTGCATCTTAAACGCTCTACCTCCTGTCATTCCTCCGCGCGCGGTCCATCCATGGCTTTTATACCACCCCCGATCGCTGGGTGCCTGGGTGCCCCCTCGCCTCCGCTCCACGCCACCGCGGCCGCTATAAGATCACCTCCCAACCACCATACTTGTCGTTATTAATTGTCCGTAAAATTTGATTCCAAGCGCGACTTCTCGCTTGGGATCAGCGCCTTTTTTTTTTCTCTCTCTCTGTTCTCGCTGCTCCGTAGCGTCGTTCCTGCTTCGGTCGCATCGTTCCTTCTCACAGTGGGTTGATAACTGGATTTTTCTGGACATAAGAAGGTTTTGGTTCCAGAGACGATTTTTTTAAAATTTTCTTGCAAAAATCACGAAATCTGACTCATATTGACATCATCAAACCCCGTTTTTTGCGAGAGTTATATAGTTGAATGAAACTAGGGAAAAATTGAGTCAGATTACTTCAAGTATTGGGGGGGGGGGATTCTATGACTAAGTCAATCATGATAACGGGTCTGTTGCAAACTTTTGCTACAACGATTAAGAGTGTATAATCTAATGTAAAATCGCCTGAAAAGTCCATTGATGGCATCAGAAAATAATTGAATGCGATAATAAACTCACAAGAGACGTTTGATGAAATCCAAGATGGCTGAGAAATATCGAGCATTTTGAATGCATGCGACACGGACATCCAAGGAAGGCCAACTTTGGCAACCTCACTGGAGGTGGATGTTATGTGTTTGTTTACGTTGTGATTGGTTGTGATCGATATTGTGAGGTTGGCTATCCTTGGATGTTCGTGGTGCATGCATACAAATTGCTCGATATTTCTCCGCCATCTGGGATTTAATTAAACGCCTCTCGTGAGTTTATTATTGCATTTTATGAATTTCTGATGCCACCAATGGACTTTTCAGGCGATTTTACATTAGGTTAAACACTCTTAATCGTTGTAGCAAAAGTTTGCAACAGACCCATTATGAAGTAATTGGCTCTCAACCTCTCATCATGCCTAATATTATACCCCAAAGAATATTTATCCACCACATTTTAATATTTCTTAATTAAATGTGGTTTGGAGTGGTAAATGTATAAAATTTCTATGGCGTCCGTGAGTCCGTTTCTATCCCAATATAACTTTTGCACAATAGGTCTAAATGTATTCAAATTTTGCAGAAATGTTGATTTTAACATTCCCCAGAGGAACTTTTTTTGTTTGGTTTTTTTTTTAACTTTTAATTTTTTGGTTAGTTACGGATAAAAAATGGTTTCCATTAAAATCAATGGGAAAATGGGTCAAAAAATGGAAAAATTTAAATATTTCACAAATGGATCTTTGGATTTGGATAAAAATGTCAAAGGGGGGTCTGGGGGTCTCTCCTAGAATGTCAAAGGGGGATCTGGAGGTCTCCTCCAGAATGTGAAAAGGGGGTCTGGGGTCTCCCCCAGGATATTAAAGGGGTCTAATGGTATCCCCCTGAACATTAAAGGGGGTTTGGGGGTCTCCCCCAGATTTAATTTGATGTGAGAAAGTGTTCGTGGGATA
Source organism: Trialeurodes vaporariorum (assembly GCA_011764245.1). NCBI lineage: Eukaryota > Metazoa > Arthropoda > Insecta > Hemiptera > Aleyrodidae > Trialeurodes > Trialeurodes vaporariorum. Next base: position 61,082,086 of record VMOF01000002.1, read on the forward strand.
TTCTCCACAGTTTATTACTTATACGAAAACAAGGTATTGTCGAACTTGTGTTTTTGAGGAATGTTAAATTGCAGGGCTATCGCGTTTTGAGATCTTTCTTTCTTTCTCTTTATTTATAACCATTTCCGAAGGACATTAATTCATTTACATGTATTTACAATTATCTTATAACTATATGGTTACTTTATAGTTTTACATTCACACATTAGATAGATCAATACAATTTTATTCAAAGGACAATAATTAGAATAATGTATTAGTCTCTTGATTTTAATCTATCTTTTACTTTTTTTTTTTTTTTTTTTTTTTTTTTTTTACGAGAATAACCCATCTTAGCCAGTCACAACTTTACTACCACGACCAAACAACTCAAGTGAGACACCAATAATGTTTGAGCCTCAAAACTCATCGTAGTACTTTGAGGTCAGCTCTGAGGTTTTGTCGACCACCGATGCGATGAAAACACCGAAACTTAAGATTTGATGGCATTTTGATGATCACCGAATGATTCCATTAATGGAACAAAATTAACAAATCAGACTGTCCTTGTGCTTTACAGTTGTAATGCGGAACTGGACGATATGCGTGTATTATTTTCCTCAACAGGTGGAATCATGCGGTATTGCGGTGAACTAACGAATCCAACTTAAGATCCGCCCAACGCCGCCCAACGGTAGCTCTGAGTTAAAGTAGTCTTAGAGCATGCTTTGGATTACTAGCCGTCAAAGATTTGCAATTTTAGTAAAGAGAATATTAAAGTAAGCTACCCAGTAAATCCATGTAAACAAAAACTATACCAAATATCGTACCCAACACAAAGATATATTAATTTTTCTGACAAAATTGGTGCCATTGACAGAAGCATTTTAGATGCTATAAGTATTTTTTTTTTTCATTTTACTGAGAAAAAAAAACAAAAAACAGGGAAATCTATTTCTAAGAAAAGCACCCCTTTTGATTCTCAAAAAATCTATTTTAAAGAGGGCTAAAACTTGTAACTAGGCTCTCTATTCTAGAACTTGAAAGGAATCAATCAAGAATTCAAAAGGGACCCAAAACTTCTCCGTTTACGAAATTGTATCAGCTTTTGAACATAACTGGCGCAAATATTCATCTGCCTATAAAAATTGGTGTTTGAGGCCCCCTCGAGTGCCCCTTATAGCTTTAAGAAATGCCAAAATTGAATTTCTGGAAATTTCTGAAAAAACCAAAATTTCTGGAAATTGCGAATCTCGATATATAAGGGGTGTGCGGGTGGTCTGATGATACACTCGAGTACACGTTTACCTGGTTAGGACAGTAAATCGAGGAGATTCCGAGTGCGAGCTATGTACTTGTGTGTGTGCGTACGTTTTTTTCATGTATTCATGATCCCCTTTGTAAATAATGTTTGACAGTGACAGAGGAGTTAGCAGATGCTGATCTCTAAACATGACTGTACACGGTGTCCAGAGTCTGCTCCAGCGGCGCTCACATTATTCATGACGGCAAATGACGCAGCATAAGTGAGCATTGAGCTTCCTTAGCCCCGACACACTTTGCAATATATACAGGGTGTTCTAAAAAAAATAGTTTCTTTTACGACTTTTTTGAGGATATATCTAATGGAGCCAAACATGTGGGTATAATTTAGGAGGGGAGAGAAATAGGTCCTTCAAGAATTTAAAGGCAATTTAAGGAAAATTCGAGAAGCAAAAAAAAAAATAATAATATTAATAATAATAATAAATAATAATAAAATGCAATGTATCTAGAGTTGCTAAGTACGTATAGTCGTATACGTACTGTTTAATACATGTATTATAATGCGTTTTTATTTATAATTTTTTTTATTCATCAATTGATAACAACCCCACTTCGTTCCAGTATCGTAGCGTGCAATCTGGCATCGTGGCATTTTATCCATTTAGACTAATTTTTTATGCTGAATTCGAGATGTTCCACTATACGCTTCCATACTCCCATGAATCCAATCTTTTTAATTAATTGGTTTCGATAGAATCCCTGTATGTAGAGTGTTAAGACAAGTGAAACCATGGGCGCTGCCATTGGATGCGATTTTGCACATTTGTTTACATTCTGAGGGCCGTTGTTGTGTTTTGGTCCAATTTCAAAGATTACAGTGCCGCTGAGTTTCTAACGATGTAATCTTTCACTGCTTTTGTTAATCGACATCTATTTACGCTTTGAAAGATTATTTTGGGATTTAAAGACATTCTAGAGGTGTATCATGATTAAAATTAACAGATTCATCGAAAATTAACCCTTTACCCGCAAAACACCAGTGGTAAACAACTGCGATTTTAAACGAAGGCGCAAAATCTCATCCAATGACGGCGTCCGTAGAGCCTGAAACTCATCGACCAATCAGAAGTTGACTACCCTCTTGTCTTAACTTTCTACACAAAGGGACTCTAGTTGCTGTGTTTTGGTCCACTGTAGTGATTACAGAGTCGTAGAGTCAGTGGCGGTCCGTGGTACTGTGGAGCGCGTCAATGGGAGATTGGGAGAGGACATGGCCTGACGCCTTTAAATGCATATATCTTTGTTAAATATGCTGTATAGAACTTTGAAAGTGATTTCATTGGTTTTATTGTAAAATTTTCTATACAAGAATCACCCTTCATAGTTTGTTTTTTGACAATGAAAACATTCAGCGTTTAATTTTCAGTCATATATATATTCCATGTCCAACGCCTCCCATATTGACTCGCTCCACTGTGCGTGGGGAGGAGAGGGGGCTCAATCCCCCCTTATTTTGGAAAAATACTCAAAAAAGGGAAAAGCGAAGGCCATAACTGCTGAAACCCCCCCCCCCACTTTTATCAGAGCCGAAGAAAAGTGAGAAGCATAAAACAAATTCATCACATGTTTTCAAGCCTACCCACTGCAGAACCCACGGACCGCACCACTGCGTAGAATTTCTAAGAGTGTAATCTTTGACTGCCTTTGCTGATCAACACCTATTTATACATTATTAAAGACTTTTTTGGGCATTATAAACATTTTTGCATTGTATCATGAGTAAAATCAACAGGTTTCATTGTCAATTAACTCTTTCTTCCGTAAAACGTCGTAAGACCTCTTCGTTTGTAAATAGATGGACAAAAACGCATCTAATGGCGGTGCCCAAAGCCTAAAACTCTTGACCAATCAGAGGTTGACTTTTCCCTCTGTCTTAACTCTCTACACTGAAAAAAAAAGATTACCGGAAGCATGACAATACGTGAACCTATGTAAGGGATAGAATAATTACCAGAATTCTAGTGTCTCATAGTTCTTGAAAATGTGTAGGAAATTCTAGTTCTATGACCATAATCAGGTATTAACACCAGCATTTTCTGGTCAAAGCAGGGCATCGGACCGCGGCAAAAATCGGTTCGGGTTCGGTTCGCGGTTCACACTTCACGAAAAAAAAAAAGGTTCGCGGTTCGGTTCGGGTTCACGCGACTTTCCGGACCGCTCCGAACCGGTTCAGACATTTGTGAACCGGTTCGGAGCGGTTCAGTTCGGAGAAAATTCGGTCGAGGTCGAACATTTGCGGCGGCAGTTGAGAGGGTCAAACAACTTAAACGTACTTAGTTTCATTGATTTCATACTTCAACAAGCCCTATTTGCTGCTGGGGCAAAGTTTCGCAACAGACACATAGCTCAGAAGGCAGAAACAGAAAAAAACTGTGGACTAATAGAAGACAACATGGGATAGAATGTATTGGTTTAGACCCTTATAACTTCAAACGAATCAGTAGACCAATAAACGTTCAGTTTCTTCAAACTAGTTTAGATGGGTTCGATACGAAAAATGCGATTTTGAGATCCATTGAATACTCACAGAGTAAATACTCAGACTTTTCGCTCTTTCCCCTTTTCAGGTTTTTTTTCAAGACCTCTTTACTAAGCCGTCGAACCGGTTCGAACCGGGTTCAGCCAGTCGGTTCGGTTCGGGTTCGGGCTCTCCGCCTCAGTGGAAAAAAGGTTCGCGGTTCGGAAATTCGGCGGTTCGGAGCGGTTCGCGGTTCTCGGTTCGGTTCGGTCCGAAGCCCTGGGTCAAAGTACCAGACTTTCTGTCGTTAAGATATCGTTTTGTGCTTCTGGTACACGGAAAAAAATACTGGTAGAATAATTAACCATCTGCATAGCTGCAGATTTTGGAGTCTGCCATCAAGTATGGTCAATTTTACCATCATGGTAAATGCAACTTATCTTGTGGTGCAATATACCAACAGGTTATCTTAATTTACCTCAAGGTACGTTGAATTTACCATTCGATGGTAAAATTTACCATGCTTGATAGCAGACTCCAAAATCAGCTATGCAGATGGTAAGTTCTACCAGTTTTTCTGTGTAATATATGAATAGAATCTGGTATTATGACTATCGCTGTTTTTCAGTGTACTTACAGGGACTCTCGGTTTCAATGGATAAAATGCAACGTTGCCAGATTGTATGCAACGCGACTGCATACGGCTTCGTTCGGATAAAAAAAAAAAAAAAAAATTAGTTTGTATGCTTAAGAAGACGAAACGGGGAGGGGGGAGTGAAGGGGGATAATAATTGTTGAGCTGAATCATAAACTTGAACGGAAAAGATAAGATTAAGATGCACTGTCGAGTCTGAAAGTCTCAAGCGGCGAGGAAGAAGAAGTGATGCAGGTCGCGAAAACTGGTGAAGAAGTGGACAGAGGAAGAGATGGAAGAGGAACAACTGACGAGGAAAAAAGGCTGCCTTCTATAAATACATAGTACATACCGCTGAGCCGTGTGAGTTTGAAGGAGTGACTTATGATGAGCGTACGTGGTCTTCGTCTCTATATTTCTCTCCCCCTCTCCCCCCTCCCTCTCTCTTGTTGGAGTTCTCCACATTTTACCCTTCATAGACTTTTTGCCGGAATCAGTTTTGCTTGAGGTTGCCTCTGGAGGGGCTCAGGTGCTCACCATCAAAACATATAATACTTTGATTAAAATTCTATTTCCCAAAATATTTCATGTGGTATTTCAAAAGACCCCCCCCCCCCCTACTGTCTAATTTTTTGGTCTGTACATTAGGGTGGGCCGAAAAAGGGCTTTTTTCGAAAATCGACGACGCCTAGCAGGGCGATTGTTCCTCGGCCGAAATGATGAGACACGTATTTCACCGATTTTGAAAATTTTGATTCCTTCCGGTTCCAGCGATGCCAAATGTTTTCGATTTTTTCGAAAAATTCACGTTTTGTGACAATTTTTTTTCTCCGGAGATTTTTTGAGGCATTGGGAACAATCAGCCTAGCAAAAATACTCGTCTAGGATGTTTTTGGAGTCTTTTAAGACAAAAATGGTGAATTTTTATCGATTCTCTCGGGTTCCAGATTCGATATATCGAATTTCGTCAAAATTAGCCCAAAAATACAGGATTTTGCCCTGTTTTCACCGGTTTTCAGTTAGAACTGCAAATCACCTTGACGCCTATTTCTCAAGTGAATTCTTATGGTACAGTAAGGTTCTGTGCCAAATTTCGGCTCAAAATCATAATACCTTCCGGTTCCAGCGTTGCCAACTTTGCGCTATTTTTCCCAACATTCACGTCTTTTGACATTATTTTTTCTCCTGGGATTTTTTGAGGTATTGTGAACACAAATTATACTAAATATACTCAACTAGGAAGATTTCAGCGTCGTTTAAGACCAATATGGTGAATTTTCATCGATTCCTGTTTCAGCGTTGTCATGTTTCTTCCGATTTTTCCCCCAAATAAAGAGCTATATACTGTAGCTCTAAACTTTCTTACTATTTTGCTCCTTAAAGTAACAAACTGAAAGGAATGATGGAGCGGGTGTTTAAAGACGCTATCTCGACAAAATCGATGGTTGCGTATTGATTTTATGGTCCTAAATTCGATTTATCGTTCTTTTTCGATATTTATTGTAATAAATGAGGTACAGCTACACCGCGACAGTGAAGTTTCTGTATTTTTCTGAGACCTTTTTTATGCAATTAATCAAGTAAAAAATGTGTTTTTGTGAAACTAACAAACAATAATTCTATTATATTCGATTCCAGTGTTGCCATTTCATCATAACACAAACACGAATTGGCCATATAAACAATTTGAAAGATTTGAAAAATAGAAATCCTTTTCAACGAATAATACAAAGGTTCGTGGGTAAAGTAAGAGTAATTTCCTTGTGTTTTTGACTTGTTACAAGAAAAAATATTTTTTAAATCTAATCTAAAGACATCCTACTTTTAGCTATATAATGAGTCTAAGTTGATGAAAGTCCACCGACGCGCGACGCCATCGCCCGAACAACTAATTTTTCTGAAACCTCTTTATTTTCGCGCGGGTTTAGTGGTGATGTATCGCGCAATGTTGCAACAACTGATTCTCTACATTTAATTTATGTAAAGTAATCGATCTTCGGGGACATTACCAACATGGGCCTGAGAGGCCCTAGGCCTTGCGCCGTTTCCGTTCTAATCGTTTGAAAAATTTGAGCTTTTGTGACATCTCTAAAAAAACCCTCAGAAACCTAAATTTAATAAATTAAAACAACAACAAAAAATTCTCTAGGTGTAGGAATTTTTTTTTCATCGCTACCCCTAGACTTACCAACGTGGGCCTCTCAGACCCTACTATCTGTTTAGTGGGAATTTTAGTTTTCTTTGGCCAAGACAGTTGACACTAGAGTTTATTATTGTTTTAAATTTAGAGGCTATGTGAAAATCAACAAAACCTGATAAACTGATAATCAACGAGACCATTTTATGACCATATTATAATAAGACAAAAGGGGGCGTTGATCTGATTGACCAAATGGCTCGGACATACTCAGTAAAGCGTCTGTCAAGAAGGTGGCCGTTAGTTTTTTTATATTCTAGATATTGCTGGAGTGAATGTGTTTCGGATATTTGAAGTGCAACATCCAGAACTTAATTGGCATAGCATCCGCAACTGTCGTAGCATTTTTTTAAGACATTTACCCGATCAGCTTATTACGCCATGAATGATAATGCGCAGTAAAAGCACCTTATTGAAAAGAGAGACGCGCCTTGCAATGGAGTTATGTTGTGTGACGGTAAAGCGTCCTTTGACTGAAAATGATAATAATGGAAACAAGGCTTTTTTCAATAAAATTTTTTTAGAAACAAGCTTTTGTTGTTGTTTTCCTCTATTTGTTTGAAACCAAATTTTAAACAAAGAAAACCTAAAAGTTACTGGAACTAAAAAATAAAAAAGCAAAAAGTTTGAAGTTTTGTGCGCAGCGAAATAAATTTCAGTAACTTGCAAAAAAAAGAAATATTCAAGTTATGTACAATATTTCTATTGGACAAGTCAGGCAGGCTCCTATGTTTACTATATGTTTTACTTGCTTTTTTCAGGAGTATGAATATGTCAATTTCTTTTTTTTCTTTTTTTTCTCTTTTTTTTGAATTAGCCCTTTTCTTTACCATTTATGAAAGAAACAAGAAAGGAGCTGTTGGAAGGTTGATTGAATTGTTGACGGGTCAGGGTGAGGGGAGGAGGAGGAGAAGGAGCTTCTATAAAAATAAAATGGGAAGAGAAAGTAAAGTTGGAGCTAAAACATCAGAGATAGTCTCAATCTTCATTTTATCGGACTGGCTAGCATTTGAATATTTTCCTTTATAATCCCTCCCCCCAATCTCACCCTCATAAATATCTTTGAAGGATACTGCAAACTATTTATTATTATAATATTGAAAATAATAAATAATAAAATCAAACAATAACTCATGGAAAATCAAATAGAAATGAAATAAGCTGCACCTACGAATAAAGCAAAAATCAAAGTTTTCAAACATTTTGTAATAAAGGGGGGGAAGTGGGTCCAAGCAGAAGAAAATATGTATTGAATAAGAATTTTAATAATTCTGACAAGGAAGAATCATTTTTATGCAGTAAAAAAGACATTCATGAATGTTAGATACTGAAAATTGAAGAAAAACAAAAAAAAAACCATGGAAAATATGCAAACCCCATAAGATTTACACACGGGCCTCCGAGGCCCGGTTTGGTAAGTGGTGTAAAAAAAATGGTTGGTAATGTAAGGGTTAAGATATCGTTTTGTGCTTCTGGTACACGGAAAAAAATACTGGTAGAATAATTAACCATCTGCATAGCTGCAGATTTTGGAGTCTGCCATCAAGTATGGTCAATTTTACCATCATGGTAAATGCAACTTATCTTGTGGTGCAATATACCAACAGGTTATCTTAATTTACCTCAAGGTACGTTGAATTTACCATTCGATGGTAAAATTTACCATGCTTGATAGCAGACTCCAAAATCAGCTATGCAGATGGTAAGTTCTACCAGTTTTTCTGTGTAATATATGAATAGAATCTGGTATTATGACTATCGCTGTTTTTCAGTGTACTTACAGGGACTCTCGGTTTCAATGGATAAAATGCAACGTTGCCAGATTGTATGCAACGCGACTGCATACGGCTTCGTTCGGATAAAAAAAAAAAAAAAAAAATTAGTTTGTATGCTTAAGAAGACGAAACGGGGAGGGGGGAGTGAAGGGGGATAATAATTGTTGAGCTGAATCATAAACTTGAACGGAAAAGATAAGATTAAGATGCACTGTCGAGTCTGAAAGTCTCAAGCGGCGAGGAAGAAGAAGTGATGCAGGTCGCGAAAACTGGTGAAGAAGTGGACGGAGGAAGAGATGGAAGAGGAACAACTGACGAGGAAAAAAGGCTGCCTTCTATAAATACATAGTACATACCGCTGAGCCGTGTGAGTTTGAAGGAGTGACTTATGATGAGCGTACGTGGTCTTCGTCTCTATATTTCTCTCCCCCTCTCCCCCCTCCCTCTCTCTTGTTGGAGTTCTCCACATTTTACCCTTCATAGACTTTTTGCCGGAATCAGTTTTGCTTGAGGTTGCCTCTGGAGGGGCTCAGGTGCTCACCATCAAAACATATAATACTTTGATTAAAATTCTATTTCCCAAAATATTTCATGTGGTATTTCAAAAGACCCCCCCCCCTACTGTCTAATTTTTTGGTCTGTACATGGTTGAAAATAAAAAAAAAAAAAAGATAAAATGGGGGGTTATTTATATCTTAATGTGAACTGCTTTTTGGCAGGTCCAAAATTTCTGGGGGGCGCCGGGCGCCCCAAAGGGAGGGACGGAGGGTATTGTCCCCTAATCCGAAATTTTCAAACGGCAACCTCTATCATTTGACTCGTCGTTTGAAAGGGCAAACTAAATTGAGGATTTTGCCGTATAAACTACAAGTTGAAAGCGTTTCTCGTTTTTCGATACATCGAGGGTCATCGTTCGATTTCGACGTATTTTCAAAAACTAAAAATCCAATTTGAATAGTCGGAATCTAAAAAACTAAGACTCAGAATAGCAAGTAGTTTTAATAAAAAAATAAAAAAAAAAATAAAAAAAAATTCGATTCAGACATATTCAGTCGAAATTTGGTTTTAGTCTCCTATAACTGTATTGACTCGTAAAAAAAAGCTAATATTTAAAAAAATCGAGGGCCGAGTGTGACATTGTCAACGATGTCTTCCGCCATCTACTTAAACCATGAAAAAGGTTTTCTTCGAGTGTGTTCACGGTCCATAGTCGTAGCAAGTAATTTGTCTTTCTCTCTCTTTGTCTATTTGGACGCATGTGTTAGAAAAAAGAACAAAACAGGGATTGAAGTAATGCAACGTATGGAGCCACTCTTCCTTTTCTTTTCTAACACATGCATTCAAATGGACAAAGAGAGAGAAAGAAACAATCCTGGCTGCGGATAGATGTATCACTGCACACTGCACAGCCATTAGTTCGACCTTTTTCATGAGTCTAAATAAACGGAATGCAACGTTGCCAATCTGCACGCTTTGCCATGGACCGCTTGTGGCTCAGTCAATATTGCAAGACCAACATCTATTATTGTACGTCATACGCGATGCGATGAATCAGAATGTTGCGTGACTGTGCGCTCTATAAGGCAAGACATCGACCAATCGATACAGACTTGAGACTATAGTATGTACCTATTTATCGTTAGATTTAGATCATATCCATGCCAAGCAGGCGCGGATTTGCCATTACGCAAAATACGCAACTGCGTGGGGCTTCAGACTAAAGGGAGCCTCATTTCCTGAAGGAAAGATATGTATAAGGATGATGATTGAAGTTTGAATCATACTTGGAACGAACTCCTGTGTGTTTGTATTATTGTTTCATTTTGATAAGTTTCCGGCACAAATTTCGGTTTCCCAGTGGCGTAGCCAGGAATTTTTCTAAGGTGGGGGGGGGGGTGCCCGGGGTTCGAAAATTGTCATGGGGGGGGTCCAAAGATACTAATTTAGTAAAATTTGTCTGAAAACGCAAAAAATTACCTTTTTTAGGACAAATTTTGGTGTCATGGGGGGGAGGGGGTCCAGACCCCCTGGAGCCTCCCCTTGGCTACGCCACTGCGGTTTCCGTACCTTTTCACAACCTTTCGCGAGGAATTGAGGATATTTAGACGGAGGAATTCGAATAGATGCCGGCGCGTCATCTGGTTTACTGTTTATTTGTTATGAAGTCAGCTGTGAAGACAGTCGGCCATGATTATTTGAATGTGCCGCGCTAAACCCGCGAAATATCGTGCACGTGGTGGAAAGATACAGTGGTGAATAGTGTCTAGTGTTTTTCGCAATTTGCAAGTTTATTAATGGATTTTGGTGTTTTCTGATGCTGCCATTGTCATTTGTACGGCTTTTTACATGGGAATTGATATTTTAAAACGCTCTAGCCGAAGTGTGCAACATACCCATTGTTTAGTTCCCTAGAGGTATCTTCTTTTTTCGAAATTATCTTACCGTTTTAGAATGACGAAGTATGTGCCAAGATTGATGCGGAATAAATTTCACACTGAGAACTTACCTGCAACAGAAGCAATATTAAAATACATTTATTAATACATTGGAGACCAATTTTAGTTTAAGTTCAGTTTCTCAGAGAGTTTCATCATAAATGAAAAAAATGGAAAGAAAAAAAATAATATTAGCTTTTGCATTACGAAAGGGAGGGGGGGAGGATCGATCCAAATTCAGAGTGTTTTGCGATAAAATTATGAGAAACAGTCGTAAAATCAATTTTCTGCGGAAATTGTATCACTGAAAGTATGACAAAAACGAACTCAATTTTTTTTTTTATTTTTACTAACTCTTTATAGTTTCATACTTTTGAAAGAAGCATTCTTGAAAGTCGTAAAATTCGCAGGGTTGGTTTTTTGTTTCCAAACCCTTTATTGCCCATTTAAGAAGTTTTGATAAGAAAAAAAAAAGAAGTTGTCATGCAGTACACGTAGAAACGTGTAAAAAAATCAGTTTTTGGGGAACGCGGTCAGAAAAGAATTATTTCTCGCGTTTTTATAATTTTGCAATGAAATTGCCTCATTGCTTAAATTTTGAAGTCTTCGTGCAATTTTTGCCCCCGTATCCCTCCATAAAACAAAAAACAAAAAACTATTTGAGTTAAAGGATCCGATGGCTGAGAAGAAAATCTATAGTAAAGTAGTTTGATCTAGCTTTTCTTTATTGTTCAGAGGCATTACTCTGATTTTTTTTTTTTTTAACGATGCTCGTTTACTCTCCTCTCTCGTCCCCTCCCTTTCCTCTAAAGAAGATCTAGATAAATGGTTGTGGATTTGTGTAATTAAGTTACGTTGAATCCAACTCGAGGATGAAAGGATCCAACTTTCAACGCTCATAGTGATTCAGAGCTCCTAAAGTAAGAAAAGACGTGGTGGGGTGGGGGGATAGGGAGCGGGAGCGGGTGAGAGCGAGGGAGTTTGTAAGAGAATTTTGAGGGGCTTTATCGCGCTACTGATCAAACTTTAATTAAAGACAACTCATCAATCAGTCATTGAATGGAGTTACGTCTTATTTCAGGTCGCTGAAAAGAACAGTAATATTACATAAAACTGCTGAGTCATATTGTGGTACCGGAGCGCATAGCCGTAGCTAGGAATTTGTCTTTCTCTCTCTTTGCCCATTTGACTGCATGTGTTAGAAAAGGACAGCAACAGGGACTGGAGTCACGTGACAGCCCCTGTATCCATCCTTTTCCAACGCATGCATTCAAATGGGCTAAGAGAGAGAAGGATATAATATCCTGGCTATGGCTATGCCGGAGCGATCGGTGCTCTCTTTAACATTCTAAGCAGAGCAGTGTTGCCAGATGTAAGCAAGGAAGAGATCTACAGATTTTTCCAAAAATCTACTTAACCTTTTTAACACCGGGTGGCCGATCATTTACTTCATCGTTAAACCAATCGTTAAGAATGTCTATGAGTGATTCTATTGGTTGAAAATTGTAAAACTTGACCGTTGCTATGGTATTACCATCGTTAAAGTGCCCGCTATTTAAAGGTTACTCATGAATAGCCTTTATTTAACGGACTCATACCTATGGTTGCCATAGCAACGGCCAAGATTTACAATTTTTGACCAATAGCATCACTCATAGACAGTCATAACGATCGGTTTATCGATGAAGTAAATGATCGGCTCGCAGGTTACTAAAACAAATCAACGCTGGATCGCTCTCTAGTGGGTAGTTAAATACATATTCGTAATCCGCGGTTTTTATTTTGCCTATTCTTCTAATTGAAGGCACTCTACTAAACAATGTATTATGACTTTCAAAAGAAAGTATCCTAGTAGAAATATTCATCCTTCCTGTCCTCGGCCAGTTTTAAACATATTTGCAGTTTTCCCTAGTAGAAATAAACCTCAAACCCTCAGAAATCATGTTCCAATAATTACCCTCAAAACCCTCAAGAATCTTAAGGGTTTTGAGGGTAATTGGAACATGATTTCTAAGAGCTTGAGGTTTATTTCTATTAAGGTTTGGGTATTTCAGAGTCTAATAGCATTGCCAATTTTGAAAGTATGCCATAAAAAATCTATAACTCTCTGAAAAATAATGGATTGCATAATCAAGGACCGTTTCGATGAGAGGACTTTCTTTTAAAGATCATTGTACAGATTTCTACAATTCGGGTCGTGTTTACGGTTTAACAAACAAAAAAAAAAAAAAAAAAATACAATTGAATAGTTTAATCTCGTTCAAGTATAGATCTGGCAAAACTGCGGCCTGGTTGTAAGTTTGATCTTATTCTGTTCGTATGATGTCTCTTTCTATTGATTGCAACACTGCAGCTCACTCAGTCACAGTCACTCGGTATACAGTTTTGGTCCTCTTTTGTAGGGTGTCTGGTAAATTTGAGAGCAAAACAAAATTTTCGATTTCTCGTTTACATTTTATTACACTCTATTCGTTCCTGATAGCATCCTTCCGTCATAAACTGAACTGTGGGCCGATCTTTGAAATCATTAGATAAGGCTAGTGGACTGGATGAATGAATAAAGGCTGCTATAGGTCCTTCTAAAGCGTTTATCAAAAAGAAGAGCTCTTTATAACCAAGTATCTCTCCGCTATACTCGATAATAAGCTATCGGTGTTTTTCAAACAGCCGATAGCTTATCGAATGTAGCGGCGGAGGGATACTTAAATTGGTTAAAAAGCTCTTCTTTTTGATGAACACTTAAAAGGCACCAATAGCCATCCTGTCTGCCAGCTTTATCTAATGATTTTAAAGATCGGCCTGCTGAATTGTGCGTAATCTGTTGCCCAACCGGTGGAATCATCGATGAATTGAACATTGCCATTCTAAATGTACAAAATACGGCAGCTTTGAGTATCAGTCTATTGATGTAGGAGAAGATTTCGTATGGTGTCAATCGTTGGTTATAGATTCAATCGCTTTCCCGCAATTTCACAACAGTAAAATTATGCCGAATCAAATGGTCTGTGACTGTCTTTGTCTGCATCATAACACTTCATATTTTAGCTCTTTGAAGGTTATGGAAACATTGAGCCAAGCACTAGAACACCGCATTAAACCAGTAAATAACCATAAACCAGTCAATTTTTTAAATATTGTTTATAAGTACATTGTTATAAAACCATCATGAGATTTATAAGCGTTGATATTTCTAGTAAAGTTGACAGAACAGCAACTACACTCGAGAGGGCCTCAACCCCAAATTAATAACTCCAAAATGAACCTTGAGAACCGCGACGGAAAATTTCTGGAGAGGACTTCAATTAGACACCTATCTGCGTTTTTGTAGAGAATTGACAAATGTGAGACAGGAATCTCTCATGATACCGACGTAGCTTTGTCATTGCGATATTGCCGTTACAGCTGTTTTCTGATATTATTACTTAATTTTAGACATTTTTAGTGAATGTATTTCTGTATAAGATATTAATAATTAAGACTTGTTGAAATAGAGAGACATTGATTGATTATTAATCTTTGACTGTACAATAACCATTAATATATACATATAGACTGAAAGTAGAATGCTTAGTAACTGCTTAGTAACTATTAATAGTGTGATTTTCGTAATTTTGACTATCCATTTGTTTATAGCAAACGTTTGCAAGAGCCCCCTTAGCCCGCTATAACTCAATATTACAAAGAAGCAAACTTTCCTCAAAAATTCAATGAATGTAAGTGTATACATATTAAACGCATAGGTTATATGGACAGGAGGCGGGGCCAAGCAAGTAAGCGAGCTTTTAGTGATGACATGCCGTACCCGTCGTATCATCTCCAGTCGCCGGTAGTATTTTTATCGGTGTTGCCAAACTGAGCGGGAAATTCAAACATTTTACATGTAGTTAAATGGGGAAAGAATGTGCATAACTATACGCATAGTAATTTAACGGCAGCCCTGAATCTTATGACCGTCGTGATGTGGCTGTCACCGCGCAGCTCACACTGGTCTTGGCTCCGCCTCCTGTCCATATCTCTTTAGCATCAACCTTGCCGATTGCTTCACTAAGTCACCCATCGCACAGTGAATGAAATCATGTTAGTGACGGCTCGTGCAGTGTGGCAACAACGTTGTTTCTCCATTTAAACATGTATGAAACAATCGATCTTCAGGAGGTACAATGTCACCCCCAAGATATCGATACTTTTGCATAGGTTTAAATGACAAATAAGCCTGGTTGCCAAGTCGCACGAACTGGTATTGCCAATTAGTATAGTATTATATTAGGACATGGCCGGGTGTTTCCGTTTAAATTTGGGTAAAACAATCGATTGTTGAAAATGCTGACATCATCCTTTTGCAGAATCTATCGTTTTAAATTCGTTTAATTGTGGGAAAAACACTGTTTAGGGGAAGTCACTGCTATAATTGGATTGAAATTCGTGGTTGAATTTATCAGGATATTTAAAATGGGGTCCGGGCAGCTGCGCGCGGTGGCTGGATATTAAATTGAAGCAGGCAATACGCAGGGGCGGAATGACCCAGGGCAAGTAGGCGGGCATCTCCGCTTAACTTTACCCGGTCGAACTTACAGGGGGCCCCCAAATTGAATTGGAGTCGCGCTAAAATGTAGACTAAAAATAAAAGAAGAAAGTAAAAATAGTGAGGTAATCTGGTTTGTATGAGTACGATTTGGCCCCTTTGTCGGTAAGAATAAGGGCCCCCGGATCAATACGATTGGGCCCCTTTTATCGGTAAGTTGGGGCCCCCGAATTAATGCGAATAGGTGTTGGGGGCCCCTTTGTGAGCTTACTCACCAATGAAATTTAGAGCCAGTCCGCCCCTGGTAATACGTATTGTAGAGATGAGTATTCTGAGACCCTTTTGGAAAAACCTTTATGTTTTATATCCTTGCTTAAGCGTAGAATTTAGCCGAGTGACATAGAAATTCTTGAAAATTAGTAGCTTTCGTGAAATAATTTAGAAAAGTTTAGAAAACCATGGGACAGCAGTGCCTGAATTGCTTGCTGGTATGCACGCCTTTGGGTTTGAGGGTCTCCGTCAGAATATACAAAGGGATGAGGAAGGGGTCTCCTCAAGATGATAATCGTAGTGAGAAATTGTTTAAACGGCATTCTCTACAATTTATTTTCTTCTTTTCCCAACTCTTTTTCACTTTACTTTCGGTATGAAGGAGTAAAATTGAGCTTGTAAAATATAAGCTCAGGCTCGGGAACTTAAGAATAGGGACGAGCTTTGATCATGATGAATGCTGGGATACCCATTTACGTCACCCGACCAAAGACCGACTACGGGTCTCGAGCATTTGCGTTTTTATGTTTGTTTTTCTCTCCCATTTTTCCAGCTCCAACGCGTGAATGAATGCGACCCGGCGGCTGAGAGAAGTGAGCGCTGAGCACAGAGAGCATTGTGACTTTGCTTTTGACAGATGCACCAGCTTCCCCCCTGCCTGCCGCAATTTGAGCACTGTATACTGTATAGATAGATATACGCCAAGGTTATATGTAAACTGTCAACCCACAAAAGGCATGAATGAAATTCTCCATCATACTAAGCGACCGTGCATAAATATTTCATTACTTTTAATTCAAACGAGACATAGAGCAAAAGAGTGGAGGGGGTGGAGTGGGGGTGGTAAAGAGGGGGGGGTGGTGCGGCTAGGAACGAGGCACATAGGCTATGTAACGTTTTAACATTTTTGTCGTCATAGATCGTGGAACTCTTTAAATGAACTAGTGAGCGGTTTTTTTTTTTTTTTTTTTTTTTTTTTTTTTTTTTTTTTTTTTTTTTTTTTTTTTTAGTACTTCCCCAACGCTATTTAATTTACCGAGTTATTTTAAAAGACTATTCGCGCAAGATTATCTACCGTACAGCTCTACCGCAACGAACTAGAATGACTAGAATGGCCGACATGGAGTTTCGTTGAAGCCTCCGACCTAACCTCACTTTACGGGCTAGAAGGGCAAAACATTGGATTCTTCATAAGACCCTGTGCTAGAAGGGCGAAAGTTTTCGGTTGTTTTTAGCTCGTAAAAAGCGAATTTTTGAAGGCTGGTCAACTTATTGTGAAGTAGGATGGTCGGTTACCGTAAAAATGCAGGAAAACACCGGTTTTTTCTAATTTTTTCTAGTTTTAATGAAGTTTACAAGTGAGTGTTGTCACCCCAGCCGGTACTGGCATTGGCATCTAAACAGTGTCTCAATTGCGTGATTTCTGATCTTTCTGCGAGCTTTTCTTGTTAGAAATGATCCTTCCTTCATTCCCCAGTGTTATTAAAGCCATTGTTTGATATTTGAGAGTGCTAAATGCTTTAAAAGTTTCATCGCGTTCTACTGAAGTCTTACCTGACTGGTGCAGGCACTGACTGGATTCTAAGCTGTTACTGGGATATTCAACCAGTTCTGTGTCAGAATTTCTAGCATGATTATAGTGAGAGATATTTAAAGCCACTCTTCTGTGTAGTTTGAATCATCTCAAAGCCTTAATGCCCTTGATTGACATCGGAACTCGGAAGATAGGTTGCGGAATTGGTCTCTCCGTCTCTTGTGCGCACAGTTACTTCCAGGCAGTAAACAAAACCAACTTATCTCTTTTAGTTAAGTGTACCAACTGATGTAAGTTCAAATTTTGAGTCTGATTTACTGTAAGTGGTAATCTTTATGCCAAGATTATCATTTGCGCAACTCAGTCCGAAGTTAATTCATCGATGGAACTCAGATCAGCGGCAACTTTTTTTGGATTACTTTTACCAATCTTTTACTGCAGGTATGCTCTTTGAAGTGAAATTTTATTTCTTTTTCTGTTTTTCACAGAACCACTACTGTAATTGTACGAATCATTGTATGATACGGAAATTTGTTTATTCATGAAAACTGATGGAATGAGCTACTCGTGCGGATATTCTTGAATGGTCTATGGTCTAATGTTTTCTGACTGGGCCTGTGCAGCTACCGGTGCTTATAATAGTGACCAACTCTGCGGACAAACTATTAAAACTGATTAGTTTGTTCATTCCGATTCAATGGAGCTCTTGAACTGTTATGGCTACCCGCAGTGAAGAAAATGTTGAGTTCCATCATCTTTTTGTGAAGAAAATTAGCGGAAGGAGCACACTGCATCACATGCAGTGTTTTTGTTTGAGGCTTGATTACTTGTTGCTTTAGGAGAAGGTACCTTTTCCTATCTTTGCTTAAGAACATAGCATGGATTTCTTGAGGTCAAAAGATTCTCCCCTCAATAAAAATATATAGTGAGCGTAGGTAGAGCTCGTTTCACAAAAGAAGGCAGACGACAAATCATGCGGCTTGCAGCGCAAAGATGTGTTCGCATTCCTGCACATGCTCAAAAACGCAAAATCGTTTCTGCGCAGTAAACAAACCAATCTGTTATCGGCCAACTTTCGTGAAACAACCTCTACAGAGGTAACAATATTTCAAAATTTTGGAAGGAAAAACGAACGTACACATCAAGTTATTGGGCAAGACCTGGTAACCTAACTTCTGTGCAGTACAAAATGGTGTCGGTTGGGTGGTCCTGAAAATGAAAAGATTCAGCTAAGAAGCTGAAATCCATGGTACCAAGTGTTCATAACACTTTGAGTAAATTCATACTAAATGTGTAGGATTCCGATCGGTTCTTAATCATCTATATATTATTGTTTCAATCATCAACAGCTCTCAGAGACCGATCAGCACCAGATAACTACAGTTAACCTGAGTCCATTATGAAATGATGATTTGTGACCACCCCTTCCGGTTCAAATTAATACCTTTTTCCGTAAACATAGCGCACAAAGGGAACGAAAGGTAGAGAAAGTAGATTGGAGCAAGGAAATAAGAAGTGCTAAGAATACAGAAGAAAATAAAATTTCACTTCAAAGAGCATACCTGCAGTAAAAGATTGGTAAAAGTAATCCAAAAAAAGTTGCCGCTGATCTGAGTTCCATCGATGAATTAACTTCGGACTGAGTTGCGCAAATGATAATCTTGGCATAAAGATTACCACTTACAGTAAATCAGACTCAAAATTTGAACTTACATCAGTTGGTACACTTAACTAAAAGAGATAAGTTGGTTTTGTTTACTGCCTGGAAGTAACTGTGCGCACAAGAGACGGAGAGACCAATTCCGCAACCTATCTTCCGAGTTCCGATGTCAATCAAGGGCATTAAGGCTTTGAGATGATTCAAACTACACAGAAGAGTGGCTTTAAATATCTCTCACTATAATCATGCTAGAAATTCTGACACAGAACTGGTTGAATATCCCAGTAACAGCTTAGAATCCAGTCAGTGCCTGCACCAGTCAGGTAAGACTTCAGTAGAACGCGATGAAACTTTTAAAGCATTTAGCACTCTCAAATATCAAACAATGGCTTTAATAACACTGGGGAATGAAGGAAGGATCATTTCTAACAAGAAAAGCTCGCAGAAAGATCAGAAATCACGCAATTGAGACACTGTTTAGATGCCAATGCCAGTACCGGCTGGGGTGACAACACTCACTTGTAAACTTCATTAAAACTAGAAAAAATTAGAAAAAACCGGTGTTTTCCTGCATTTTTACGGTAACCGACCATCCTACTTCACAATAAGTTGACCAGCCTTCAAAAATTCGCTTTTTACGAGCTAAAAACAACCGAAAACTTTCGCCCTTCTAGCACAGGGTCTTATGAAGAATCCAATGTTTTGCCCTTCTAGCCCGGAAAGTGAGGTTAGGTCGGAGGCTTCAAGCTTCCCCGTGTAAAAGCGCTGTGTCGGCCATTCTAGTCATTCTAGTTCGTTGCTCTACCGTTTTAGTTCATCATTGTGAATGTTGGGAGTTTAGTACCGATTTCTGCCACCAGAGAGCTATCGTTCGATCAATGTCAAATGACTGGCCAAAAGTGATGGGAGTATCAGGTACTAGTAGATATAATCACCTAAAGATTGTTTCTGACAAATGATTCGATTTTCAAAAAATAGGGCCGAAAGTACCAGAAAATGGCATTGGTACTTTGAATCTTATTTTTGCACTTATTGACGAGATATTTTTCAGAGACGTCTTCAGGTGATTTTATCTTATATCTATAGTACCTGAAACTTCGTTTTCTTAAATATAGATTACTTATTGCCAGTAATTTGACATCAATCGAACGGTTTACTCTGCTATAAATAGCAAAAAATAAAAACCTTCATACTTTTTATTGGGTAATCATATCCCGCGATTAATCAGTTTTGAAGATTGAAAAAAGTTGCTCGGTAGGGAAAACTGCATTATTGGAAACAGCTGATTTTCAATGAAAAAACCTGTTTTCATAGCGACATCGCATCTCGTGAGAATGTAAAGCTCTAAATTGAAGACAGGTGCGTATACTTAGAGAAGCCGACGTAAGCGAAAACAGCTAATTTTCATCGGAACAAGCTGGTTTCAGTGAGAAAACTCATCCATCGAGTATGCGCCTTTTTAGATTGAAAACCACTACTCAGTAGGGAAAGACGACATTAATGAAAACAGAAACTTTCTATTGTATCTATAGCTGATTTTAATGAGCAAGCGTATCCATCAAGTATGCATATGCACCGTTCTAGATTAAAAGCCGCTGTGTACAGTAGGTAAAAACGGTATTATTGAAAACAGCTAATTTTCAATCAAACTAGCTTCTGTGGGAAATCTCATCTATCAAGTATGAACTGTTCTAGATTAAAAACCGCTGTATAGTAGGTAAAGACAAAATTATTGAAAACAGCTGATTTTAAATGAAACTAGCTGGTTTCTTGGAGAAATCGCACCTCATGAGTATGTAGAGCTCTAAATTGAAAACGGCTGCATATATTTAGAGATGACAACGTTACGAAAACAGCCAATTTTCAAGGGAACAAACTGGTTTCAGTGAGTAATCTCATCCATCAAGTGCGCACCGTTCAAGATTGAAAACCGCTGCTTTGTAGGCAAAGACAGCAGAAACGTTTTTTTTTTTTTTTTTTTTTTTTTCCTTAGCAGGAAAACAGAGAATTTATAATAAAAAACTATCTAGTTTTATTGAAAAATTGTATGTCCTACTATGCCTTTACTGTAGTTTGATTACGGCTGCTTTAGAAGAGAAGACGACACCAATGAAAACAGAGGATTTGCAATGAAACAAACTGGTTTAGGAGAATCACATTCCGCGAGTATGCACTGTTCTGCATCGATTGAAAACGGTTGCATAATGACTGCTAATCATTGTCACTTCCCAATGTATGATAATGGCAAAAGTACAATCGAAGATTAATAATCAAACCGTGTCTTTCTCTTTCTAGGAGTCAATCATTCATGCGTGCCTTTTATAAAAAGCATGCAAAAGTTATGGTGTTCTCAGCGTGACCAATTTAAGACATCATCACTTTCGTGGTGATTCAATGTCGGTAAAACACATATAGCTCAATTATACAACTCTAACTTTTTTAATCATGTTTGTCGACATGCATTTGTATGCGTTCATAGAAACAGTAGCTGCCTCTCAATATTCTAACCCACATAGTTAACCTATTCGTTTGCTTGTGTTTATAAAACTTCAATGATTCATTGACTCATGTTTGCAGGATACAATCAATAATAAGTCTAAGCATATATTTGAGCACCACACGCAACTTTTGATAACTTTCTTATACCTGCGTTCAAGTCTCTGTTGATTGATACTGATAGAAGATGCATTAGGATGAAATTGATAATTATAGGCAAGGACGGTGAACCTATTTGCGCCCCTAAAAGAACAACTCCTTTGCAGACCATTTACGAAGTCGAAATATGCATTCATTGCATTTGGGGCTCCAGTTGATGATTTATGTATGTCGGTTCACGATCTGGTGAACTAATTCACGTCTCTAACCGAGGATTTTTACCTTCTAACGACATAGTGTGTCCGGTCGTCATGAACGTAAAATCATAGGTTTTCTCGCAATGAAATGCCTCTTTCTCTTCTCCCCTCGACGTTGCCTTTGTATTTTGACACGCTAATTTCAAAGTAGGTCTTAGTTTTTACTCAAAACTCATGCTTTTTCCACAATTTCCAATTTTTGCAAAAAAGACGAACAATGGAATTTATGGAAAATCTAAGCCAATTTTTTGAAAACTGATAGCATTTTTGAAATCAGCTTCTAAAAGTACTTACAATTGTGCAGTGAAGTAAAAAGTAAAGCTAAAACACTAAAAAGTAGTAAAATTTGACACTAATGGGCGGTGAATGTCTTGAACACATTACATCGTTTTGGCGAGGCTTACTTCTCCAGAGACAAATAGAGACCCAGCACGCCGTATGCCTTCCATGTTAGACACGTGAAGCGAGTTTAGAGAGCTCATTTTTGTTCGGGAGTCACCGGCTGCAACGATAAACATAGCCTACCGTTGAGTGGTGAGCTCAACGAAAGGCCGTGATTGGTCCGCGGTCCCGGAAACGGAAACAGGTTTTGATTGGCGAATGCAAATCACGCGCTCAGCAGTCAACTTTAGGCAATAGTTGGCAGTTGTTCCGATGAGTTCCGACCAAAATTAAGCTGGAAAAGTGGTCACCTGTCGCAAGCTTTGTGCTGGGTCTCTTTTTGTCTCTGCTTACTTCGAACCTTTCAGCTCCTGAGTTAAGTATATGCCGAGGTTATGTTCGTTTGTTTACCACCGCCGTCGAGCTCCGTAGAGTCTGCGATGCTTTGCCACACCTGGCTTCAGTGACGCATATACCTCTAGAGTTTATGACATGGGGGAGGGGGTTGTTCTCAAACTCTTAATTTGGACTGGTCCGGGTCCCATTCCCCTAGTCACGCCACTATTTGGGCCACTTGTTGGATCCTCTGCGTTTCTATATTATATAATGTTTTTGTTTCTAACACATACGTTCAGATAGCGCGGCGACCAGGAGGAGAGAGAAGAACAAATTCCTTGGATCCTCCGTTTAACTCTTACACGGTGCAAGCGAGTCACATCCCATGGCGGTCATTTTTACGAGGGTAAATACTAAATAGACTTACACGTATCTGATTCATTAACTCGTATTAACTCATAGAGCTGAAGACTGTAATGCAGGAACAAGACGAGGGGGGGGAAAAAAAAAAAAAATGGGGAATAAGAAAAAGAAAAATAAGAAAGCTAAGTAATGGCGTCACTAAGGGTTAAAGGGATTTCGGAAGAGAGGGAGAAAAAAAAAAGCCAGGGGAAAGGAGAGAATGGTGGTAAGGTACACACGGGGGGCTCAGGCTGAGGCAGAGGGAACACACGTGGGCTAAAAAAGGTATGGAAGCCCGTAAACTACAAAAAAGGACGTAAAGTAGTCGGAGAGGCTTCTCCGAATTGATCGTCAGATAAAAGTGCTTTGGATCGTGTAATCGTGGGTGTGTGCTTTTCTTCCTCTTCTCTCCCTCCCTCCTTCTCCTTCCTCCCTCCCCCCTTCTTCTTCCTCTCTCTTTTTTTCGCCAAATAATGGTAGCTTACTCGTGAGTTGGTTGCAGCTAATTGCACAGATATACATGTAAACTCATGTTTCAAGTGTTGTATTGTGTGAGCCAAAGCGATAAGATGGGTAATACAAGTAGCGTCCACGGTCTGCGCAGCCACTGTGCTGCGCCAACCACCGCTCGGCGTTGCCAAAGATTATTCCTTTTTTTCCCCCCTTCCTTAATTTCTTGCACTTGCAAAGAACGTTCAGGATCGAGGACATCGACGAGCTGTGACTCGATTTTCCTTGCTCTTGATACGCATGAAAATCACACGGAAAAAAAGACTAGTAGAATTTACCATCTGCATAGCTGATTTTGGAGTCTGCTAGCAAGTATGGTAAATTTTACCATCATATAGTAAATGCAACGTACCTTGTGGTAAATTAAGATAAACTGTTGGTACATTTCACCGCAAGGTACTTCGCATTTACCATGATGGTAAAATTGACCATACTTGATGGCAGACTCCAAAATCTGCAGCTATGCAGATGGTTAATTATTCTACCAGTATTTTTTTCCCGTGCACTTGGTTACTGCATGTGTTAACCACTGCGGGGTCACCATCTACTTCTCATTGAATATTAAGGAAAAGATGAGGTCAACCATTTTATTTCATTTTTCTCTTGGAAACGCACTATGATGTTTTTTCCTTTCCTGCATGCATCGCTACAATTGAACTGAATAGGTCTCTGTTGCAAACTTGTGCTACGGCGTTATGGATAGCCGATGTCTGTAAATAATAGCGTGCAAATCATTTTGGAAACATCGACAAGTCTCAAAAATCCATTTGCGCACTTTTATCATAGAGAAAGCTGCAATAAGATGGGACTCCCCAATTGTTACCCGCTCATTCGAACGCCATCTTTGAATTGTGTTAAACGCCTAAATTGAGTCTGCTTGTTGATTTAGAGATTTTCCGAGGCTTTCAATGTGATTATCTTGCGATTTTCCGCAGGACTTGACCCTCCATAACGCTATAGCCGAAGTTTGCAACGTGTTTGCAACGTCAATTGTCAATCACTGAGTGCGTGGTGTAAAGAAACGGGTTGAAAAACAATGTGACACCTCATGAAATAGCAATTTCAAACGGTGGCTATCTCACAGTCAGCACTGAACTGAGAAACGGTTGAATCGTGGTAATTGTCCTTTTCTCGGCGCTCAGCAAAAAATCTAACCATCAACGTTTGGAATCTATTGATAATGTTGTGCATTATAAATTCACCTGACGAGATTTATATTTTTTGAAAATGAATGTTTTTTAAATGTTGACAATCAGTCAAAAAGTTGTAATCGTAAATTGTGTGTACAAATTTGCCAATTTGCCACTCCGTAGATTTAGTTATTAATGCAAATGGTATCTTCTGGAACTCACGTGATTTAGAATGGGTCACTAAAGAAATTAAAAGTCCCGGCGCTGCCCAAAAATGAATCCAGGAACTTGTGTTTTTCCATCTCTCAGCTCTTATGAACGCATGTGTCAGAAAAGGATTAGAGAGGGGCATTTTTCGTGACTTACGCCCGCCCTGGCTTTTTCCTGTCTTTTTCTAATACATGCATTTAAATGGGAGAAGAGAGAGAATACAATTTTTTTAAAACGTCAAGCTCATGAGACATTTCTCTACTTTCTGAATTTAGTCAAATATTTAGTACTGTATCTGATTAGTTGAAAAAAATATGAAAGTATAGCTTTCGGACAACGCTCTTTTGATCCTCAAAGTCTGCTCGAAATCTATTTTTCAAAAAATGTTTAATATATACAAGTAGAAGGCAAAAATGAGTAACATCTACAATAGACATACTGTTTCTTCGAAGTAATTTTGAAGCGGTATAAAAATTTGCTAAGCGAAATGACGAGATTAGATTCTTTATATAGCATTCATTTTTACTTTTCTATACTTCCTCGGCTCTCCGAAAAAAAATAAAATAAAATGAACATGCACTGATTCCATAAAGCAGCGGAAAATTGCGTCACGGACAAAAGTTGAATTTCAACGCTCTCTGCATTTTGCACTCTTACACATTGCACCTACTTTATTTTTAATAATATTAGCAGCCTCATTTTTAAATATATTTAACTGACATATACCTGAAGAACTATAGCTTTGCCTTGGTCTTTTCCTTTCCTCCATTTAACTAAATAAATATTTTACCAACTTTTTATTATTAATTATTTCCTAATAACTTGATAATGAACTCTAGGCCAAACTGCTGGTAGAGAAAAGTGAAGAGTAGGCGCACCTAGACCGATTATCTTTGGAATTGTCCAACGTTCTTCTCATTTAACATCATAAAAATGAATGAGGAGGAATTTTGAGTGTTGGCTTTTCATTAACCTTTAGAAC
>VMOF01000002.1:62935178-62949950 GCA_011764245.1 Trialeurodes vaporariorum
AACGATTTAACTATCATTTCAAAGTTATCTCGTTATTTACTGTTTATAATCTTGATGTTCAATATATTAAAGTTATGTCCTCAGGAAATAATTTTATGTTCCGATCCACTGTGCGACTCAGCCAGTGGCGGCTCGTGAAATGCTACAAATCGATGTCTTCTCCATTCAAAACTATAGAAAAGTATCGATCGTCAGGGGGTGCAATTGAACCCCCGAGAAATCGATACTTTTCCATAGTTTTAGATGGAGTGGACATCGATAAATCGCATTCACAAGCCCCCTACTGGCCGCAGCCTAGGCCATTCTGGGGTTTTCGATGCGTGCCGCAAAGTTTCAATTTCCAACTTCGTTCCACAATAGTGAGAAGGGAAAAAAAGGTTCTTTAGTAAAAACGAGAATATTTGTGACACCTCTCAACAATTAAAAAATCGGAAGGGTATCGAACGATACGTAACAAATCAGTTTGCTATACGTATAGAAAACCGCGAAATTCTTCGTTATGGAAATTTTTATTTCAGGGAGGAAGAAACGTGCAGACCACGACTTTCACATTTGACCCCCCGGGCATTATCAAGTCTTTGTGATAACGCACCCGATTCGATTGACGGCTCATTTTTTCTGGCATAATCGTGCTGAAAGTAAAAGTTCTATGGCTCGACACGTTTTATTTTTTTATTCCTTTTTCCTTTTTTCATTTTTTGCTTTGCTTATTATTCATTCATCTTTTTGCTTTTGAATTGTACAACCGCGAGTGTGCACCGCACATGCGCGTTACGCACTTAGCTGTGTTGAGGCTAACAAGCGTGAAAGTGAACCTGTCTTTTCGAGAAGGACTCGTCGCGTCGTTGAGACTTTGAGTCTCCGCTGCTAGGAGCTGACACACGAAAGAAAAGAAAAAACACAAACATGGTCATATCTTCGAGACTCCTTATATTTGTCCTGGCCTAGTTTAAAATCTAGTACCTAGTATTGCGGTAAGGCGACCGGCAATTGTAAGAGAGTGGGAGGGAGAGAGAGGGGGGGGAAAGAAGGGCAAAAATACATCTGAATACGAGTTCACTTTCAATCCAAAGCTAGTTTAAAAATATAAACGCGCGTTAGATGCTTCTGCTCGTTCAGACTTTGAATTCCAGGCTTCCAAGCTATGGGTCTGCAGCATACTCGAATGACAAGATTCTTTAGATACTGTACAAGGGTGAAATGATTCAGATATGTAAATTAATTGGCACCAGTAATTAGGTATACACCAGAGAAAATATTCTATTCACAGAGAAACTTCGGAATGTGTGGGACACGGGACGGGAGAGAACGCTGTTCCATCGAACAGCGAGTAATGTAAATTCAATGTCGATTCGTGCCCAGAAAAAAACAGAAAAAAAACCGCTTCTGTAGCGCTGACAAAATCTTCGGTTAAGATGGCTCAAAAAATCAAGCAAAAAATTAAGCAGGTGCTGACATTCCGATTTTTTGTCTATTATTCGTCTTTTCAGAGAAAACAGCCAAAAACCGTCAAAAACGGCTATTTTCGGAGCCATAGCGACAAGGAACGCCATCTATCGGATTAAAATTTTCGGGAGTTTGCCATAGAATCACCTTAATGACAAATCACCCATTATATTAGATCTATTATAAATGATCCTCAAGCCATCTTGAATCGGTGGCGACTCTGAATTAATAAGGTTTGACGATTACCGATTAATCTTGTAATCGATTACACTAATTTTTACCAACTCTTGTTGAAACGCGTCTGAGAGGTCTCGTCATCAATATTTTGCCGACCATTTTCAAATATTTAAAAAAAAAATAATAATAATAACAATAATAATAAAAATTGTACGAACATGATCGAAAATGATCGAAAATTATGCAATGGAGTTTTTGATCAGAGGCAAGGCACGAGTTTAATGATTGTCATTGAGAATGTAATCGCCCTGAATAATGACCTGATTGGAGAGGACTGCAAGTGACAAGAGTCTGATGATAAACGAGTTGGTTGAAAATAAAAAAAAATATATAAATAAAAAAATATATATATAAATAAAAAAAAAAGTGTGTAAAATGCCAACTGCTCGCCCACAATCCAGAGAGTATATACCTACAGTTTGCAAGCCGCGGACAGCGCAGCGGACGGGAACCAGGACTTGCACGTTGTTGCCACAATCCCGTTTAAAAATCACTAGATTTTTTAATGACAGCGATGGATATTTGGTGATTTTTCTGCAAAATTGGCAACAATGGCCGTGAACACACAGTCAGTGTTGCCAGATTTCCTTAAAAACATTACTAACTTTTTATAAAGTCAAATTTGGGAAAGATCGGAATGAACAGATAATAGGGCAAACTTTTGCTTCAGCGTTTTAGAGGGCCCATCCCTATACAGGGCTGCCGTTTTGCGTATAATCAATGCTATTTTTCAATTCACCGATGATTCCACCGGTTGAGAAAAGATTACACAGTTCAGTCAGTGCATGACTGTAATAAACTAAAAATACTCGCATCTGTAATCTTTTCTCAACCGGTGGAGTCGTCGATGACTTAAAAACTTGCGGATATTTTAATTAATCAACGGAGTTTCCACCGATTAAGGAAAGATTACAGATCAGAGTATTTTCGTGCATTACAGTCATACACTGAACTGAACTGTGTAATCTTTTCTCAACCGGTGGAATCATCATCGGTGAATAGAAAAATAGCATTGATTATACGCAAAACGGCAGCCCTGTCCCTATATTTCCTAGGTATAACGTTGAGAGCATCAGAAAGTTCCAAAATTGGCTCACAAACTCAATAAATGCGTTCAACGAAATTCACGATGGCGGTCGAATGAGCGAGTAATAATAGAGGGTTCCATCTAATGGGTCTGTTGCAAACTTATGCTAAAACGATAAAGAGTGTATAATCTCACCTAAAATCGCCCGAAAAGTCCATTGGTGGCATCAAAAGTCATCAAATGCGATAATAAACTCACAAGAGACGTTTAATGAAATCCAATATGGCGGTAAAATATCGAGCAATCTATATGCATGCACCTTTAACATCCAAGGATTGCCAACGTTGACAACCTCACAGCTTCAGAGGTCGTGTGTTTATTTCAAAGAGTAAACAAGAGTCGCAATTGAATGGAAGGCCTGCGTGGTCAACGTAGATAAGGGATCCGAACGCGGGCTGGCCTGGGCTGGCCTCTGATTGGCTGCAACGGGTGGAGCAAAAATGACTCGGGGTATAGGGAAAATAACACGGGATTTTCGTTCCGGGGCGTTTATCTCGAAACCTAAGCAAAATCGTATCTAAACAATTTATACAAGTCGATTCAGCAGATTTTCCGAACAATTTGATAGGTCATAAATGCCACTTTATTGCAAATTCGAAAAGACTGTTTCAGTTTAAAGTACGCACAATAGTGAGTTACTCAAACACTGCTCGAACACACGCCAAGCACGTAATCACACTATTGTGCGTACTTTTAAACTGAAACAGTCTTTTCGAATTTGCAATAAAGTGGCACTTATGACCTATCAAATTGTTCGGAAAAATCTGCTGAATCGACTTGTATAAATTGTTTACATACGATTTTGCTTAGGTTTCGAGATAAACGCCCCGGAACGAAAATCCCGTGTTATTTTCCCTATACCCCGAGTCATTTTTGCTCCACCCGTTGCAGCCAATCAGAGGCCAGCCCAGGCCAGCCCGCGTTCGGATCCCTTATCTACGTTGACACGCAGGCCTTCCATTCAATTGCGACTCTTGTTTACTCTTTGGTTTATTTACGTTGTGATTGGGTGTGATCGATATTGTGAGGTTGGCTATCCTTGGATGTTCGCGGTGCATGCATACAGGTTGCTCGATATTTACCGCCATCTTGGATTTCAGTGAAGTCTCTCGTGAGTTTATTATCGCATTTCATGACTTTCTGATGCCACCAATGGACTTTCATGCGATTTTACTTCAGATCGAACACTATAGCACTGTAGCAAAAGTTTGCAACAGACCCATTGCAGCTTTCTACGCCGAGAAAAGTGATTCGTCAAATAGACTATATAGAGAATACTGCAGTTAGATGGGACCATGGGATTCCCGCATTGTCACTGCTCATTCGACCACCATCTTGTAATTTTATTGAACGCATTATTGAGTTGGTGCGTCAATTTTGGATTTCTGGTGATCTCAATTTTTTTTTTCAAACGATTTTACTAAATAATTACCCCCCCCCCTCCCCTCCCCCATCCATAATGCTGTAACAAAAGTTTGCAAAACACCCAATGTCCGAGATATGGCAACAATGCACACAGTGGTCAGTGGTCACTTGAACTCGGACAATCGTCAATAATTGCCGTTTTCGCAATTGTGACTTGCCCCTTGACGGGCTGAGGGTGACCCGCACAATTTCTTATCATCTTCGGTGACAACGACACGAAACATGAAAGTTGGAGCTGCTGGCAGAATGCACGAAGGAGAGGGGGTGAAGAGGGGGGGAGAAGGGTGGAGAGGGAGAAGTACTTACACACCACCTGAGACCCTATTAAAGAGATAAACGCCCACATCGAATTGCCGACGCGGCCGCAAACTTATCAGAGAATTTAATGCTCCAGCCAGAATGTGATTCAAATATAATTGTTTTATTATGCAGTTTCAATCATTACCGTGTTCCGCCATCGAATTCATTGATACGCGGTAATAAAACCGTTATCAGTTATAAGCATCGTAAAGCGTGGATCTTCGGAAGAACGGCGAACGCCGCAAGAAATAACGCTCATTAGGTGAAGGGAGAAAAAGCTACTTTCGTTCGTACGTTCGTTCGTTAAGAAAATTACGTAACAAGCGTAAGGATATTAGCTTCTAATTGAAATTTCAATCAATGGAAAAGTTGAAATGCACAGAGAGAAACAGAAGAAACATTTTGGTAGCGCTGACAAAACTTTGGTAGAAAACTGACCCAGAAAAGACTTCAGTTGAGCCAACCAAAGCTTTGGTTCTCCTAGCAAAATCTCTTAGTTAGGCGTAAAAAACCTTTCTTTAGCTGCTGGGTCATTTTTCTACCATAGGTTTTGTCTGCGCCACCAAAGCGTTTTTCTGTTTTTTTCTGTGGAGAAGCGAGAAAATTAATTCGGTCGAAAGGAAGCTTCACATTTTTACAGGATCAAAATTGTGATTTCATGACGGAGTTCCTTTAACATCCGTTACATTTAACCTTTCAATAACACGCCCGAGTAT
Source organism: Trialeurodes vaporariorum (assembly GCA_011764245.1). NCBI lineage: Eukaryota > Metazoa > Arthropoda > Insecta > Hemiptera > Aleyrodidae > Trialeurodes > Trialeurodes vaporariorum. The sequence goes on from VMOF01000002.1 coordinate 62,940,390, forward strand.
ACTCTTTTCTGTGACTAGATCTACCTCACTTAATTTTAGATTTTGTATTCACAATAATAAAATTGAGACTCCAAATTGTTAACATTATTTGTGTTCAAACGTTTCCGAGAGCGCGAGCGCCTTCAATCCTTTGTGTATGCAAAACCAGCACGGCAGTGTAGAAATATTTAACTATACCAGCACGGCAGTGTAGAAAATATTTAACTATCTACTGAATTTCAGCGAGCAGACATTGATTTGCCTTCGTAACTTGGATGTGAAAGGGTTGAGACAGTAATTTTGAATTTTAAACTAGACTTATCCTACTGCGACGAAGCTCAGCAAACAAAGACTTCCACCCTTGGTCATCGCTAAACAGTTAAAAATTTCTAGTTTTAAAGTCGTAAGTTCAGTTTTAAAATGTACCTAACGGAAGGTATATTTTATCGGAATGGTCCGTAAACAGTTAGCTAGGGAAGATGAACTAGCAATTAAGAGATAACCTTCCCTCATAAAATTTTGCTATTTCTAAAAATTTACCACCCTAAATAGTCGAATTTGACACTTCGGAGTACAAATTGCTCTCAGGGTTTAGAGTTATAAGAAGAAAAAAAAATGAGGGAAAAAAGATTAAGGGAAATTGAACGGAAATTTCACATTGCCGGCGAATAAAACATAATCGAACGTCAACAAAACTCTAAGTTTGGTCGGTTTTAGGAAATAAATCAAAACCACTTGATAATAAAATTTTATAGCACTTGTATGTACATTCCTTCATCTTAAATTTTTCAGAAGGTACATAAACGGCCTCTAGATATCGTTTCCTTGGGCACGGCTGGCTAGTTTTGTTACCCATAAACAGAAACTGTGTGAATTCCAGTCAACAAAAAGAATTGACCGACGATTTTTAGTCGCGATTAAATCTCAGCACCTCGTGGAGCAGTTATTTCAATTCGGTTCATTGGACTTTGATGAGAGAACGATGGGTGTAGAGAAAAGGAAGGTATTACTGGCAAGACATTGAGGCAGAGCACAATGGTCTCAGATTGTCAGAAAGTAGCCAAAAATCAGAAAGTGACCAAAAATCAGAAAGTGGTCAAAAATCAGAAAGTAGCCAAAAATCAGAGAGTGGCCAAAAATCAGAGAGTGGCCAAAAATCAGAAAGTAGCCAAGATCAGAAAGTGGCCAAAAATCAGAGAGGCCAAAAATCAGAGAGTAGTCAAAAATCAGAGAGTGGCCAAAAATCAGAAAGTGGCCAAAAATCAGAAAGTGGTCAAAAATCAGAAAGTAGCCAAAAATCAGAAAGTAGCCAAAAATCAGAGAGTGGCCAAAAATCAGAGAGTGGCCAAAAATCAGAAAGTAGCCAAAAATCAGAAAGTGGCCAAAATCAGAGAGGCCAACCATAAGAGAGTAGTCAAAAATCAGAAAGTAGCCAAAAATCAGAAGGGGCCAAAAATCAGAGAGCCAAAAATCAGAGAGTAGTCAAAATCAGAGAGTGGCCAAAAATCAGAAAGTGACCAAAAATCAGAAAGTGGTTAAAAAATCAGAAAGTAGCCAAAAATCAGAGAGGTGCCAAAAATCAGAGAGTGGCCAAAAATCGAAAGTAGCCAAAAATCAGAAGTGGCCAAAAATCAGAGAGGCCAAAAATCAGAGAGTAGTCAAAATCAGAGAGTGGCCGAAAATCAGAAAGTGGCCAAAAATAAAAATTGCCAAAAATCAGAAAGTGGCCAAAATTCAGAAAGTAAATTTTCATTAATTATCATTTATCCTTTCAAGACCAATTAATCACAGAGCAAGCACACTTTATAAAAATTATATACAATAGAAATGTCACAGAAAAGTTTTAAATTAAGATTTAAAGGTCGAAAACAGTTATTTTTGATGATCTTTACACTGATTTTGGCCACTTTTTTCGATCTCAGTTTGCTATACGTATAGAAAACCGCGAAATTCTTCGTTAGGGAAAATTTTTTATTTCAGGGAGGAAGAAACGTGCAGACCACGACTTTCACATTTGACCCCCCGGGCATTATCAAGTCTTTGTGATAACGCACCCGCTCGATTGACGGCTCATTTTTTCTGGCATAATCGTGCTGAAAGTAAAAGTTCTATGGCTCGACACGTTTTATTTTTTTATTCCTTTTTCCTTTTTTCATTTTTTGCTTTGCTTATTATTCATTCATCTTTTTGCTTTTGAATTGTACAACCGCGAGTGTGCACCGCACATGCGCGTTACGCACTTAGCTGTGTTGAGGCTAACAAGCGTGAAAGTGAACCTGTCTTTTCGAGAAGGACTCGTCGCGTCGTTGAGACTTTTGAGTCTCCGCTGCTAGGAGCTGACACACGAAAGAAAAGAAAAAACACAAACATGGTCATATCTTCGAGACTCCTTATATTTGTCCTGGCCTAGTTTAAAATCTAGTACCTAGTATTGCGGTAAGGCGACCGGCAATTGTAAGAGAGTGGGAGGGAGAGAGGGGGGGGAAGAAGGGCAAAAATACATCTGAATACGAGTTCACTTTCAATCCAAAGCTAGTTTAAAAATATAAACGCGCGTTAGATGCTTCTGCTCGTTCAGACTTTGAATTCCAGGCTTCCAAGCTATGGGTCTGCAGCATACTCGAATGACAAGATTCTTTAGATACTGTACAAGGGTGAAATGATTCAGATATGTAAATTAATTGGCACCAGTAATTAGGTATACACCAGAGAAAATATTCTATTCACAGAGAAACTTCGGAATGTGTTGGGACACGGGACGGGAGAGAACGCTGTTCCATCGAACAGCGAGTAATGTAAATTCAATGTCGATTCGTGCCCAGAAAAAAAACAGAAAAAAAACCGCTTCTGTAGCGCTGACAAAATCTTCGGTTAAGATGGCTCAAAAAATCAAGCAAAAAATTAAGCAGGTGCTGACATTCCGATTTTTTGTCTATTATTCGTCTTTTCAGAGAAAACAGCCAAAAACCGTCAAAAACGGCTATTTTCGGAGCCATAGCGACAAGGAACGCCATCTATCGGATTAAAATTTTCGGGAGTTTGCCATAGAATCACCTTAATGACAACTCACCCATTATATTAGATCTATTATAAATGATCCTCAAGCCCATCTTGAATCGGTGGCGATGACTCTGAATTAATAAGGTTTGACGATTACCGATTAATCTTGTAATCGATTACACTAATTTTTACCAACTCTTGTTGAAACGCGTCTGAGAGGTCTCGTCATCAATATTTTGCCGACCATTTTCAAATATTTAAAAAAAAATAATAATAATAACAATAATAATAAAAATTGTACGAACATGATCGAAAATGATCGAAAATTATGCAATGGAGTTTTTGATCAGAGGCAAGGCACGAGTTTAATGATTGTCATTGAGAATGTAATCGCCCTGAATAATGACCTGATTGGAGAGACTGCAAGTGACAAGAGTCTGATGATAAACGAGTTGGTTGAAAATAAAAAAAAATATATAAATAAAAAAATATATATATAAATAAAAAAAAAGTTGTGTAAAATGCCAACTGCTCGCCCACACAATCCAGAGAGTATATACCTACAGTTTGCAAGCCGCGGACAGCGCAGCGGACCGGGAACCAGGACTTGCACGTTGTTGCCACAATCCCGTTTAAAAATCACTAGATTTTTTAATGACAGCGATGGGATATTTGGTGATTTTTCTGCAAAATTTGGCAACAATGGCCGTGAACACACAGTCAGTGTTGCCAGATTTCCTTAAAAATTACTAACTTTTATATAAAGTCAAATTTGGGAAAGATCGGAATGAACAGATAATAGGGCAAACTTTTGCTTCAGCGTTTTAGAGGGCCCATCCCTATACAGGGCTGCCGTTTGCGTATAATCAATGCTATTTTTCAATTCACCGATGATTCCACCGGTTGAGAAAAGATTACACAGTTCAGTTCAGTGCATGACTGTAATAAACTAAAATACTCGCATCTGTAATCTTTTCTCAACCGGTGGAGTCGTCGATGACTTTAAAAAACTTGCGGATATTTTAATTAATCAACGGAGTTTCCACCGATTAAGGAAAGATTACAGATCAGAGTATTTTCGTGCATTACAGTCATACACTGAACTGAACTGTGTAATCTTTTCTCAACCGGTGGAATCATCGGTGAATAGAAAAATAGCATTGATTATACGCAAAACGGCAGCCCTGTCCCTATATTTCCTAGGTATAACGTTGAGAGCATCAGAAAGTTCCAAAATTGGCTCACAAACTCAATAAATGCGTTCAACGAAATTCACGATGGCGGTCGAATGAGCGAGTAATAATAGAGGGGTCCCATCTAATGGGTCTGTTGCAACTTATGCTAAAACGATAAAGAGTGTATAATCTCACCTAAAATCGCCCGAAAAGTCCATTGGTGGCATCAAAAGTCATCAAATGCGATAATAAACTCACAAGAGACGTTTAATGAAATCCAATATGGCGGTAAAATATCGAGCAATCTATATGCATGCACCTTTAACATCCAAGGATTGCCAACGTTGACAACCTCACAGCTTCAGAGGTCGTGTGTTTATTTCAAAGAGTAAACAAGAGTCGCAATTGAATGGAAGGCCTGCGTGGTCAACGTAGATAAGGGATCCGAACGCGGGCTGGCCTGGGCTGGCCTCTGATTGGCTGCAACGGGTGGAGCAAAAATGACTCGGGGTATAGGGAAAATAACACGGGATTTTCGTTCCGGGGCGTTTATCTCGAAACCTAAGCAAAATCGTATCTAAACAATTTATACAAGTCGATTCAGCAGATTTTTCCGAACAATTTGATAGGTCATAAATGCCACTTTATTGCAAATTCGAAAAGACTGTTTCAGTTTAAAAGTACGCACAATAGTGAGTTACTCAAACACTGCTCGAACACACGCCAAGCACGTAATCACACTATTGTGCGTACTTTTAAACTGAAACAGTCTTTTCGAATTTGCAATAAAGTGGCACTTATGACCTATCAAATTGTTCGGAAAAATCTGCTGAATCGACTTGTATAAATTGTTTACATACGATTTTGCTTAGGTTTCGAGATAAACGCCCCGGAACGAAAATCCCGTGTTATTTTCCCTATACCCCGAGTCATTTTTGCTCCACCCGTTGCAGCCAATCAGAGGCCAGCCCAGGCCAGCCCGCGTTCGGATCCCTTATCTACGTTGACCACGCAGGCCTTCCATTCAATTGCGACTCTTGTTTACTCTTTGGTTTATTTACGTTGTGATTGGGTGTGATCGATATTGTGAGGTTGGCTATCCTTGGATGTTCGCGGTGCATGCATACAGGTTGCTCGATATTTTACCGCCATCTTGGATTTCAGTGAACGTCTCTCGTGAGTTTATTATCGCATTTCATGACTTTCTGATGCCACCAATGGACTTTTCATGCGATTTTACTTCAGATCGAACACTATAGCACTGTAGCAAAAGTTTGCAACAGACCCATTGCAGCTTTCTACGCCGAGAAAAGTGATTCGTCAAATAGACTATATAGAGAATACTGCAGTTAGATGGGACCATGGGATTCCCGCATTGTCACCTGCTCATTCGACCACCATCTTGTAATTTTATTGAACGCTTTTATTGAGTTGGTGCGTCAATTTTGGATCTTTCTGGTGATCTCAATTTTTTTTTTCAAACGATTTTACTAAATAATTACCCCCCCCCCTCCCCTCCCCCCATCCATAATGCTGTAACAAAAGTTTGCAAAACACCCAATGTCCGAGATATGGCAACGATGCACACAGTGGTCAGTGGTCACTTGAACTCGGACAATCGTCAATAATTGCCGTTTTCGCAATTGTGACTTGCCCCTTGACGGGCTGAGGGTGACCCGCACAATTTCTTTCATCTTCGGTGACAACGACACGAAACATGAAAGTTGGAGCTGCTGGCAGAATGCACGAAGGAGAGGGGGTGAAGAGGGGGGAGAAGGGTGGAGAGGGAGAAGTACTTACACACCACCTGAGACCCTATTAAAGAGATAAACGCCCACATCGAATTGCCGACGCGGCCGCAAACTTATCAGAGAATTTAATGCTCCAGCCAGAATGTGATTCAAATATAATTGTTTTATTATGCAGTTTCAATCATTACCGTGTTCCGCCCATCGAATTCATTGATACGCGGTAATAAAACCGTTATCAGTTATAAGCATCGTAAAGCGTGGATCTTCGGAAGAACGGCGAACGCCGCAAGAAATAACGCTCATTAGGTAAAGGGGGAGAAAAAGCTACTTTCGTTCGTACGTTCGTTCGTTAAGAAAATTACGTAACAAGCGTAAGGATATTAGCTTCTAATTGAAATTTCAATCAATGGAAAAGTTGAAATGCACAGAGAGAAACAGAAGAAACATTTTGGTAGCGCTGACAAAACCTTTGGTAGAAAACTGACCCAGAAAAGACTTCAGTTGAGCCAACCAAAGCTTTGGTTCTCCTAGCAAAATCTCTTAGTTAGGCGTAAAAAACCTTTCTTTAGCTGCTGGGTCATTTTTCTACCATAGGTTTTGTCTGCGCCACCAAAGCGTTTTTCTGTTTTTTCTGTGGAGAAGCGAGAAACTTAATTCGGTCGAAAGGAAGCTTCACATTTTTACAGGATCAAATTGTGATTTCATGACGGAGTTCCTTTTAACATCCGTTACATTTTAACCCTTTCAATAACACGCCCGAGTATACTCTTTTCTGTGACTAGATCTACCTCACTTAATTTTAGATTTTGTATTCACAATAATAAAATTGAGACTCCAAATTGTTAACATTATTTGTGTTCAAACGTTTCCGAGAGCGCGAGCGCCTTCAATCCTTTGTGTATGCAAAACCAGCACGGCAGTGTAGAAATATTTAACTATACCAGCACGGCAGTGTAGAAATATTTAACTATCTACTGAATTTCAGCGAGCAGACATTGATTTGCCTTCGTAACTTGGATGTGAAAGGGTTGAGACAGTAATTTTGAATTTTAAACTAGACTTATCCTACTGCGACGAAGCTCAGCAAACAAAGACTTCCACCCTTGGTCATCGCTAAACAGTTAAAAATTTCTAGTTTTAAAGTCGTAAGTTCAGTTTTAAAATGTACCTAACGGAAGGTATATTTTATCCGGAATGGTCCGTAAACAGTTAGCTAGGGAAGATGAACTAGCAATTAAGAGATAACCTTCCCCTCATAAATATTTTGCTATTTCTAAAAATTTACCACCCTAAATAGTCGAATTTGACACTTCGGAGTACAAATTGCTCTCAGGGTTTAGAGTTTATAAGAAGAAAAAAAAATGAGGGAAAAAAGATTAAGGGAAATTGAACGGAAATTTCACATTGCCGGCGAATAAAACATAATCGAACGTCAACAAAACTCTAAGTTTGGTCGTGTTTTAGGAAATAAATCAAAACCACTTGATAATAAAATTTTATAGCACTTGTATGTACATTCCTTCATCTTAAATTTTTCAGAAGGTACATAACGGCCTCTAGATATCGTTTCCTTGGGCACGGCTGGCTAGTTTTGTTACCCATAAACAGAAACTGTGTGAATTCCAGTCAACAAAAAGAATTGACCGACGATTTTTAGTCGCGATTAAATCTCAGCACCTCGTGGAGCAGTTATTTCAATTCGGTTCATTGGACTTTGATGAGAGAACGATGGGTGTAGAGAAAAGGAAGGTATTACTGGCAAGACATTGAGGCAGAGCACAATGGTCTCAGATTGTCAGAAAGTAGCCAAAAATCAGAAAGTGACCAAAAATCAGAAAGTGGTCAAAAATCAGAAAGTAGCCAAAAATCAGAGAGTGGCCAAAAATCAGAGAGTGGCCAAAAATCAGAAAGTAGCCAAGATCAGAAAGTGGCCAAAAATCAGAGAGGCCAAAAATCAGAGAGTAGTCAAAAATCAGAGAGTGGCCAAAAATCAGAAAGTGGCCAAAAATCAGAAAGTGGTCAAAAATCAGAAAGTAGCCAAAAATCAGAAAGTAGCCAAAAATCAGAGAGTGGCCAAAAATCAGAGAGTGGCCAAAAATCAGAAAGTAGCCAAAAATCAGAAAGTGGCCAAAAATCAGAGAGGCCAAAAATCAGAGAGTAGTCAAAAATCAGAAAGTAGCCAAAAATCAGAAAGTGGCCAAAAATCAGAGAGGCCAAAAATCAGAGAGTAGTCAAAATCAGAGAGTGGCCAAAAATCAGAAAGTGACCAAAAATCAGAAAGTGGTAAAAAATCAGAAAGTAGCCAAAAATCAGAGAGTGGCCAAAAATCAGAGAGTGGCCAAAAATCAGAAAGTAGCCAAAAATCAGAAAGTGGCCAAAAATCAGAGAGGCCAAAAATCAGAGAGTAGTCAAAAATCAGAGAGTGGCCGAAAATCAGAAAGTGGCCAAAAATAAAAAATTGCCAAAAATCAGAAAGTGGCCAAAAATCAGAAAGTAAATTTCTCATTAATTTATCATTTATAAGCTTTCAAGACCAATTTTAATCACAGAGCAAGCACACTTATAACAAATTATATACACATAGAAATGTCACAGAAAAGTTTTAAATTAAGATTTAAAGGTCGAAAACAGTTATTTTTGATGATCTTTTACACTGATTTTGGCCACTTTTTTCGATCTCAGACCATTGTACGGCAGCAGGAAAAATGGTCCACAAAATAGCAGTTGTGCTCTTCTTGAGAAATGAATACTAGAATAGAATCGAGAATTCTGGTAAGAAGCAGACCTCAGGCGATGGGCCCTTTTTCCTAGCTCCCGTTTCAGTTGTATAAAGGTACACTGAATGAGTGTGAAGCAAACCGAGAGTGCTGCTCGCTGAGTGATGGGTCAGGAATGGTCCTGCGAATCTCACGAACTTAAAAAGAGAGTAATTTACTCATTGCGCAGGTAATTGGGCAGTTTGCAATTAGATTAATTGCGAGACAGAGTGGTCGATTCTTTTGTTTTTTTCAAATTAGCACGTTTAATTGTTAAAATACATGCAAACTTCGAAGATAAAGAACCTCATAACGCATAACGGTGCTAAGACAACTGGACGAATAGTACATCTCCTCTCTCATCGTAGTCTTTTTAAAAACGAGAGGTAAATAACAGTGAAAGAGGCATCATAGTATAATAGAAGACCAGACTGGTGAAACGAAACACTGGCCCTGAAACTTTTGAAGAGCTGAATAATTCTAGCAAAAAAAATCCCTGGAGAGTAAAAAGTATTTAACTTGACTTATGACTTCATCCGAAACTCACCAAAATGTTAAGAGTAGACCTTTCTTGAGGTTTACTCTTCAAAATTTCGGACTAATTCGGTGACAAATGATTTCGCGCGCTTAGCAGATAATTGTAGCTAAAAGCCATTAATGATAGACAAGTTTGTCCCCTTTATGTGAAATTGGCTGACAAATATTCTTCTCTCTGCGGGTATAACTTGTTTCAGAAGTGAAGGCGGAGCTCAAACGATAATCTTTGGAATTTTTTCCAACGTCATTTCGCACATTGAATAGATAAAAAAAACGAAAGAAAAATAATTTAAGTCATGGCTTCTTCATGAAGGACGCTTTAAAATAAAAAGTCGAAGTCACATCAGGCAAGTTTTTTTTTCA